>JAODUG010085391.1:0-12372 GCA_027564795.1 Aphredoderus sayanus
CACACGTATATTTATAGCTATAGTGCTCTCTGATTGGAGAGGCCTAAGGTTGTTTACAGGTGGCATTTAGCTGATCAGCTGTAAACTTAACTTTCTATCATATTGAAATTGTTTGCCAGTATGAGAATAGCTCTTAGGTCTCCCTTCACATGTAGATGTACAATGTTACGGTGGGGGCTGGGGCTGGGGGCTGGGGCGGGGCAGTTGGGGGATCTGACAGGGATGTAAAAAAAGGAAAACAAACCAGAATGTTTTAGTGAGTCAGAGGGTGATTCAGCCTCACCAGGGGAGTGATGGATGGGCTGAGGGGACAAGAGAGTAGGAGCAAGAGTCAGGAGGGGAGGTGGCGTTGTGATCAAGCTAAAGAATGGTACGACGAGGGGAAAGGGGGAAAGGACGGTGAATAGATGGCCCGAGTTAAGTATCATTAAAAGCCAGTAAGATAAAGTGGGGCGTTGTGGGGTGACAGAGGGATAAATGCACAGTCTGTGCTGGATATTCTTGGTATGCGGATCAGAACGTTTATGTGAAAGAGAGGGAGAGGGAGAAAACGAGCGTGGAAAACAAGGGACACAATAGAGCAGAGATCAATCAGTTAAGCTCAAGTGAATCACTGGAGCTAGGCCACACACACACGTACACAAACTCATATATAGACATCATCTGCTCCTTCATCTTTGCATTGTTAGAAATGTTAACATGATTATTATTATTTGGCTACACAGCTCAGATAAGGTAAAAAAAAAAAAAAGCACAATTTTTTGTTGTCATTGAGCGAGAGCAGTTCTCTAAAAGCCCAGCTTAGAAATGGAGGAATGTTTGACTTTAAATGCCAAGCAACACACAGAGACAGACAGTGGACCAGAGATTCAGTGGGCCCCTGATTTTGTATGTGCTCTGGGAATCAATCCCTTTCAGCATGTGTGCCGTTGCATTAAAGGCCTTCTCAGGAGCCAAGTTGTGTAAAGCTGGCTCATGATCTAGCCTACTGTTTAGTGAAATGAGTGAACAAACAGGCTTTTGGCATCAAGAGTATGGCTGTTTGGAGCAGCTATGTCATGAATGTGTGTGTGTGTGTGTGTTTGTAAGAGATGGGGTCAAATGGACGGGTTAAAGGTTGAAGGTTGGTGATGAAACAGACTAGGAGGGCGGGTTGACAAGCTTGAGAAACTCTTTATGGTTGTCATTCAGTGAAAGGGAGGCTTCGTATTCCTGTTTGGAAAAACCATGAAGCACAGAGAGCAAGTTTGTGTGTTAATTTAGCTTTAAAATGATAGTGTGTGTATGCATTGCAGTTGCCAACCATATGCTGTGGGGTAACATACATTTAACAAAGAATGTAAAAGTACAAAAATAAAGTCTGGATGAATACATAAGAAGCTATCTAAGCATTAATATTGGAGAAAGAGAAAATATGTATGAGAGACAATTGGGATTTGTATGGGATTTGTCCTCAACCTTGCTGTGAAATGTACTGTAAATGGGAGGAGACAGAATTTGTTTTATCTTGAAAACTATGTACGCTTTTGGCTTTACCAGGCATGCAGATACCAAGCATTTCTGGACAGCGGTGCAAAAATGACGCAATGAATAAATAGGAAGATTAATGTTGGTTATGTTTATGGTTCCCAGACAGCGTTGTATTTTGGACGGAGTTTCATGGAAGTTTCAGCATAGACCTATCACTGGCATTTAGGAATCACTTGGGAAAAGAGCTTGGATGTGTCCGGTGTTTGTGTTGGGATCTGTGTGCCCTCACACTGTTGTTGCTCAGTAGGAGCGTCTGTCCTGTAACAAGGAGCTATTGTCTAACTATCTGACTATCTGTCCTTCGGCTGACAGCCTTCCTATTGGTCAAGGGAAGAATGGATGTGCAGAGTGGTGGATAAACCCTGAGTTGGGTTACCTGTCCTGACATATGCCTGCAACGCTGGACTCATTAACGTATTTAACCTTCAGATAAAAAATAGAAAGAGCAAACAAAAAAATCAGTGCACAGTCGGAAGTGGCCTGCAAAGCCAAGGTTATGAGTATAAGCCTCACCTGGAGCAAACCTTATACATACAGTATTTTTAGAAACTGTGAGAACTATATGCTATATAAAGTGCCATAGAATGCCTTATAGCACTAGTGTATTTTCCAAACAATAACCTGTGATATCAATTACAGTAGTTTCCTCATCTCTGGTGCACTCCACACGAGACCAAGCCTGGCTAAAACCATCCTGATATTGCAAGCGTTGCCAAATTTGCTTAATTTGAAACCATTTGTCATTTGCTTAGCAAACCACCGACCAATCAGCAGCCAGATTTGTAGTGGAGTTGGTGCCGTCAGCAATTAAGTGTATGTGGGTCATGTTCAAATTAGTTAAATAAGGTGGTTCAATTAAGATGTAAATTATTACATTCACATTTTGATTGTCAACTTTGTTCTAATGTTTTGATTTGCCTGTCTGATGAAAGCTTTTGAATTGAGAGTTACCAAGGTGTAAAGTATTTGTAAAGCTAACATTAGTGGCAGAACTTGCAATGTCAGGATCCACTGTGGGTTGTTACAAAACATATATTTGTTTAACAATTTATAATGTGTTTAATTTTGTATTTTTGTGGAGTAGCTACTAAACTAACCATTAAAGGTGGAGTCAGTAATTGACACTTTTTGTCAAATTCAGCGATTATACGGTCCGCTAGCTGCCCATTCTGTGTGCCGCTGATGTAACAATCGAGACAAAAAGTAAACAAAACCTTTATTAAACTCTAATACATACACTCTCTTTACATACAAGAATACAAACAATAACCTGCAAGGGGCAACAGAAACAGAACAGAATATAAGGACAGGGGAGCAATCAATGAGACAAGGAACAGGTGTGGGAAGCAGTGATTGCCACGTCACAGACCGGCTATCAGGACTCCTGATCGGAAGGCACCGCCCCGCCACAATGCCTGTCCAGTGCTTCGATTGCACACGCTATGACACTGAGGGGGGGAGGTGTTTTTGTTTTCATCAAGTTCAAAAATCAACAATCTTTCTCCAGAATCACTGACTCTACCTTTAAGTACAATGTTACAAAATCTAGTGCAATACATTGTTCTACATTATTACAACCAGCTGTTAATTTATAGTACATAATTAACCATGGGGGTAAAGTTATCCTATTAAATGTAATAAATAGTATCGTATCTTAAAGTAAACTGATTTGTTCTCCAATCAAACAAGTATATGATTTTCTATATCTCCATTCATGAAAGATCTGGAGTTTGAGCGGAGCCCCGCAACAATCATTTCCTCTCTGGGGAGGCCTGTGACAATGAACTGCAGCCTTAAAGGACAGTGGGGTGAGGAGGAAGAACCCCCCGATGTGTTGTGGCTGAGAGAAGGGCAGCAGCTGGAGCTAGCAGACACCAACCAGGTCCAAGTCCTTATTGGCAAGGACAGGTGGACAGTCAAAAGCATGCTCAGGTAAGCAGGACAACTGGCTCTGTATTTCTGTGGAGATGTCTGTTTACAGTACCTATAGGTTTAAAGTGACATAAAGCACAGTTTATGCATGATACTTAAAGACTGACTCATTTACCCCTTACTTACAATGGTACTCAAGTAGCATTGTAATAGGTTAGTAATACCCCAGCAATGTTCTTGCTCTGCACACACCTGGATGTGTCAGACTGCATATCATTGTTGTATCTCCATGTGTGTTGGCAATTCCAGTCCACCCTGTTCATCAGCATCAGTGGTACGATTGCGTCATTGTTGTATAATAACTTCCAATCCCATGGAACACATCCAAATTTTGCCTAAATCATGTGCACAATATTGAATTGTGCATTTGAATGTGTTTTTACACTCCATCCTGGTGTGATTGGTTTGCAAGTGTCCCAAAAAAATATTTGTTATCCTTCTCATTTTGCACTACCTGGAACCTCCTTTGTTTTCCTCTCTAGCAGTTTGCCAACTTAATATGTCCTAGTCTGTCTATTTATACCATTCTGCTACTTATGTACATGTACAGGATTGAGAAGGTCCAGCTTGCTGACATGGGTTCTTACCACTGTGCTGTGATTTCGGAAGGCGACCAGATTGTGTCCAACGGAGGAAGCATCCAGCTGGAGGGTGAGTTTAACTTCGGAACACCAAACCCACATTCCTCTCTGCTGAAGCGGACACATCTTATACTAGCAAGGCTCTTTGGCAGTACTTTTGGCCACTGTGGCAATGCAATTTCCCCTCTGGGATAAATAAAGCTGATCCCAAACACTGACATGAATGGAGACGATCACAAACCCAACCACAGATGTCTCGCTCTCTTCATTCCCTCTCAGGCCTGCCACATTTCTCCGTGCAGCCCCAGCACATGTCCACGGTGGCCAACGTCTCCCTCAGCTTGCACTGTGTGGCCCACGGGCCTCCGGAGCCAGTGAAGGTCATCTGGCTGCAGGACGGCGCTCCTCTCAACTCCCTATCCGATCCAGTGGCGCTGTCGCCCTCCATGCTAAACCTAACAGGTATCAGCTTTCAGCTCCTGCTGCTGCGCCAGTCGACACCACACCAAGACTTGCTTAGCAAGGCTCGTTATTACAAGCCACAACGCACCACATCACTAAACCTCTCAAAGGGTTTGTAAGTCTCACGAGACACAGGGCCAGCGTTCCCTAACGCCGTAAATCACTTAGGTAAGATGGGCCTGTCAGTTGCCTCTGCTATTATACTAGGAAATGGTATAGAAAGTACATTTTCCACTAAATATCCGCCCTCCAGTCCGCCAGTGTGGGGAGCAGACTTGAGACCTGCCTGGCCCAGGCACTGACGATGTGCCCTGCGGTCGGTTGGTAGTTACTGGGCCGAGCGAGAGCAGTGGAAATTGAAGGGGAGGCCAGGCAGGCAAATACTGTAGACATGGAGAACAGGGCATGGGGAGATGAAAGGGAGAGGCAGAGAGAGGAGGAGACTCCTGTCACTGCGTGAACGCGAACCACAGCTGCCTGCCGGAGAGCTGGTCTGTGTGCAGTCCAGCGGTAGGAGGGCAGGGTGAGTCAGGCGGAAGGAGGTGGGGAGGGAGGGGGAAGGCTCCGGGCTGACTCACAATGAGGCTGGTTGGCTGCTGTTGACCAACTCACCGTCTTTCGGTAAGCTGCACTCACAGCTCTGGAATGGGCAGCTGCCCTGGCACACCGCAGGCCTGGTCCATTGCAAGCACAAATATTCATTTGACACCCTCACAAAGGAGATACAGGGCTGAGCCCATTCTAACTGACCATGTTAGGGAATCAAAGGCAGCACACGCTCCTGTCTCTACAGGCCCCACCCCTCTGAATCCACTCTAGCCATCGCCAATCAATCACCCGACCATAAGCTGGAAAAAACGGTGTTGTTTGGTGTTTTTGTCAGTGGCAAATAACAAGCAGTGCTTCATGACACACTTGGCCACTACAGACCGTCACAGGACCCAGGGTCATTCATTCAGTCAGTCAGACAGTCAGTGTGTTGGGGGATGTTGCGGTGCCGTTTGCTGATACAGGATTCATTTGGCCAGGAAGGAGACAGATCGGAGGGTGGCGAAATCGCATGGTGGCCTAATGAGACGCTCATTCACCCACACTTCCCCTGTGCCTCCCCCTCCCCCCCCCCTCTCTCTCTCTCTCTCTATCAATATTTGGGGTGTTGCATATTTTTGATAAAGCTGGAGGTGTGTGTATGTGTTGTGTGTGTTTTCTATACACGTGCCTGCTAAGAATATTCATTGGTTGTACCAATAACAAAATAAATATTACAATAATTTATTAGACACATATCACAGAACATATTCTTACACATTAGCCTATATTTGTATGTTTTTACATGTGCATGTAAGGGCATCATATATGTTATTTATCTGTGTGTGTGTGTGTGTGTGTGTGTTGTGTGTGTGTGCTAGCATGTGGAATGTAGCTCTGTGACTCACAATGAGTGGACTCATTCACTTGTGAATGTCAGCATATGCCACAGTGTTGTTCCCCTTTTCGAGGAGCCCCTTACACTGTGTAATACATCCAGTCACCTCCTCCACATAAGTCACCTCTGTTTAGCCATTGAATGTTTTTAATCAATGACGAAACTAGATTAACGCAATGACACTCAATTCTGTACAGTGTCATTCTTGAAACTAGTGAATTAGCTTTGAAAACCAGTTCAGCAGTTTTTTTGTGGAATGTTACGAGCACAATTAAATATTCAATGAAACTGGTTTGATTCATGATTAGCTTTAAATAGATTGTTTCTATCATGCTTCTCTAATCATAGTAACACAACTATGCATGGTAACTATGCATGGTAAACATTCAGTGTGTGTCTTTTTAGTGCCTACTTATATTCTCTATCAGGTTTTTCTGGTTGGTATATACTTTAGTCTTAAATTTATTTATACTGTATGCGTGTTTAAGACATCTATATTTGAGATTCAGAGGTCAGAAGGAATGCACATGTGATATACAGTAATCACAATTCTCTGACTAAGTGTTCAGAGCATTCACATAACCCCGCAGAATGTAGAGCCCTCACAAAATCGGAAGCTCTGCTTAAACTCTGTTCCCACTGTATGGACTGCAAAGTGGAGGGCATGTCACTTTGTCTTGAAGCTCGTATTTCACATTCATGTGTCCTTTGGTGTTTCCGTCCAGGTTTGAACAGAACCAGCACTTTCTCCTGTGAGGCCCATAACCGCAAGGGCGTGGCCACCTCCGGTTCTGGTACCATCACAGGTAGGTGTCATGGCTGACATTTTAAAACACTGCTGTGATCGCTTTCCCTCTTCTGTCAAATGTACATAGACACATACAATACATTACACGTCTCTCTCTCTCTCTATTATATATTTTTGTATTTGATCTTTTTGTTTTGTTTCATCACTTTTTTTTCGCCTCTCTATTCTTTCATTGTTTTCTCAGTCATCCCAGCCCAGCCCCAGAAGCTGAGGGCTGTAGAGGTCACACAGACCAGCCTGCTTTTGTCCTGGCAGCCTGGTTTTGGAGGCGACTATCCCATACATCGCTGCTCTGTTCAGGTGAGACCATGGGAGATAGGCAGACCACTACATCTAGCTGACAGAATGTTCTGGAGAAACTTAACATGCTTTCCCTGACCTGTGACACCGAAACCTTACCTATATGGCTGATTTGAGAATAAACACATATTTACATTTCTTTTATTTCTTTTAACTCATGTTGCAGATGAGCAAGTTTCACTCTGGGAAGGTGGCCTCCAGGGCTAATGCCATGTAGCCCCACTCCTTCTGTCCTTCTCTCTCCCATTCTGTACCTATTGCTCTCTACTATTCTGCTTGTTTGCCATTAAGAGCACACATATTTCTCCAGGAGAAAATGGAGCAGAGCAGCACCACCCCTGAACGTCTGGTTCTAATAAAGACGCCCCTCCTGCGCCCCTTTGCCTATACCCTCCTCCCCTCCTCTCCGCCCCACAGTACTCCTCAGGGGAACAGCCAAGGGGCCGGCTACAGCCGAATGGGGCAGAATCTGAATGTAATGGCCCATTGTGTGTCTAACAAAAACATGGAAAAGATACACTGCTACACTTAGATTGAATGATATATTGTACTAGAAGAAGAAAGGGAGAATAGAGGGATGAGTATATCATAAAGCAGATGGAAAGAATGAAAGAAAGAAAGAAAAAAGAATGAAAGAAAGAAGGAAATGAAGGAAGGATGGACAGAAAATGGCGGTATGGAAGTCAACAAGAAAGGGCCCTGACAGGTATTGTTGGTCTGAGCCATGCAAGGGGAATGCTCTAATAGTGTGACTCAGGGCTGGACTATTACAATTACGATTAAACCGGCTTGTTTACAGAGTGAATGTTATTTCACTGAGTCAGGAATGACTCCCCTTTCTGATGCTATCTCTCTCCCCTCTCTCTCACACACACCCCCCCCCCCCCCCCACACACACACACACACACACACACACACACACACACACCATTCAGAAACGCCATACTCATACATAAAATAATCCTCTGTTATGTTCCGCATATTCACTAAAAAGTACCCCCCTCCCCCCTGTATTACCACCTGTTCAAACACACATACAATAACCTTCCATTTACGTTCATGACAGTACTGTACCTATTACTCTTGTCACCTCAAGAATGTTTTGTTATTCCACTTATTTTACTAATGCAGTGGGTTTGAACCTGGTTTCTTAAACTATACGCTCCTGAATTGCTACTTGCAATACAAACAGAAATGATTAAGTTAAGAGGTTTTGAGCAGCGATGAGCTGCTGTGATCCTTACATCCAATGCAGCCTATAACCTCCAGAAGTACTTTTATAATGAGCAATACAGCAGAGAACAATACTCCGAACTGGAAACTTTTATGTGGTTCGCGGATTGTTACAATGTGGCTTTTTGTTCTCCCTTATATGCGTCTTTGAATGTGTTTACTGCAGAAGCTTTGCCGAGGCAGCAGGTTTGTGTCTCTGATCTGTTGCTGTGTTCTCAGCTCCTTTGTGCTCCTGGCTGAGCTGGGCTTGCCTCCAACACTGTGAATTAGATGTGGGAAATGGAGCAGGTTTTAATGGTTTTTTTATTATATGGGTCTGGTACCTGAAGTCAAAGGGTGTGCAGCTCAAGAAGCCCAATTATCCTATTCAAAACCCATACAAACAATGCAGACACGCACACGTCTGTACACACGTGTAAGTCATTAATAAGTCATGAAGGATCCCAGTGGGAAAATAAACTGATAATCTGCTTCACGCAATAACGGAGGGCTGTCTCAACGTTCCAGGCCAAGCTGTCAGGAGAGACTTTAGTGGGCATCCCAGGGGAGATGATCCACAATCAGAATGTCAACATTCCCCCAGCCACCCACCTCATAGGGGGGCTGGAGCCCCACAGCCCCTATGCTGTCAGAGTGTCCTGTCACAGCAGCCAGGGGCCCTCGGAATGGACCCCCTGGGTAGAGCTAAGGACACAGGAAGGAGGTAAGAGTCACATATGCATGTGTGTGTGTGGATCCGCTCCATGTACACATGTGGAGCTTGTATCTGGCTACTGCTGTCGGTCCACATCTCCCCAGACACACTGCTCCTCATGTGCACTAGCCTGCGCACTAGCCTAGCAGATAGCGTAGT
The DNA here is from genome assembly GCA_027564795.1 of Aphredoderus sayanus. Taxonomy (NCBI): domain Eukaryota; kingdom Metazoa; phylum Chordata; class Actinopteri; order Percopsiformes; family Aphredoderidae; genus Aphredoderus; species Aphredoderus sayanus. The sequence goes on from JAODUG010085391.1 coordinate 9,126, forward strand.
CCATTGGCGGCGCCTGTTATGACGGAGCTGGAGTGGACTCATGACTGCTTTGTGGTGAACCCAGTTCAGTGCCTGCCTCTTTTTGAAATACACTGTTTCCCTGTATATCTCTTTTCTCCAAGCAAGTCGAGGTCTTTAGAGCATGTGTGATTATCAGGAGAGATATAGAGTCAAGTTACAGTGCCTTTTCCACCAAGGCTGTGTTTATGGTGAATGCCACAGTGCAGTCACCTTGTCTCTGTAAATGTACAACCCAGTTTTCAAATGTAAACCGTTACGGTGGAGTCAGGCAGGGTATGGAGAGAGTAGATGGAGTCTGGGAGAAGGAGGGGGTGGAGTGTTTGGAGGGTAATTCCTCCTGAAAGGCTTCAGTTAGGACTTAGGACCACAGCTCTTGGCCCACGCAGTAATGCTAGGCTGCAGTATGTATGAATTTAGTTTTTTTTCCGTGCCAGTGCATGCTGTCTCTATCCATGGATAAATGGAGTGGAAAAAAATGCTACACTAACTGTAGAGATATGCCATGGAAGAGGTGACAGACTTTCCATAGAAGTTAAAATGTGTCAAGTTAGTATGAAAGTAATGAATTGCAGGGTTTCTCAAAAACAGGAGCAGGGAGAAGTAGTGTTCTTACAAAAAGCCATTGCATTGAAGAAGGGGAACAAATGTGGTTTTGAGGTTCACTGTTCAAGATTTCTGCTTTTGGAAGAAGTTTCTGTTCTTCATTTTGGGAGAATAACATTCCATGTTTCATTTCATGAGAAGGTTCCTTTCTTTCTTTTTTGCCGCAGCTTTCACAACCTGTGTCCCTGTTTATTATTGTGTTATATATTATTAGTCAAAAGACAAAGGAAAAGGCTGATAAGAGACCTGGATGTCAAATGCAGCAAAACTATAGTGAGAGAGTGTCGCAGAAAATGTATATATATATATATATATATATATTGTAGCAGACCTTTATCCACAGTGAAATGCTTGTGACCAAGACAGTGACAATTTCACAGATGAATCTGTTGGCAGGTGTTCTGTATTGCTCCCTTTTCCTCTCTTATATCTCATTCATCACTTGCACTACAGTGTACAGTACAGTATGTTTGCTGACCTTTGCCATGTATATTCTTTGGCATAAACATGTTTGTTGTTGCTTCTCCTTCGATCATGAAGGTCCTGTATCGTAATATCCAAGTTTGCAACACCAAGGGAACACCAAGTGCAACACCAACTGAAGGTTTTGTTAATATCAAAGAGTCCAAAATGACAGAATGGCATGTTTTTAAAACTACCTATGACATCCTTCCTATAAAATGGGCATAGGCTCACTGTTTGTCTCTCTAGCCCTCTGGCTCTAGCGGTGTATTTTAATCCCAAACTCTATAAAGGCTACTGAGGATTTCCTGCATTTCCAAGCAAGCAAAACTCACCCCTACTCCAGTGCTTTCATTTCCCCCATTTTTTTGACCCCAGTTGACCTGCAACTCTTTTCCAGAGGGAAAAGTGCAGGAATGAAATAGAGCAAGGCACTGTGGGAAAAAAGGAGGAGCGATGTGATGAAGTGAGTGGCCAAGGCAGGGAAAAGCAGGAAAATGGAGGATGAAAAGTACATTTAGCTTTTTTCCCAAACCTCAATTTCCACTGCCCCAGGGGGTGAGAAGCAGAGACTAGGCCAAAGGCTATTGTGGGGGAACATGTAATCCCAAAGACGCTATGAACTGCGCACATATATGTTTTACATGCATATTACATTACATATACATATGCATATTCATTTCGGAAAGTATTTCTAGTATCAAAAATTAATATTTAGGCCTTGTTCATGTATACGTGCACATCCTTATATAATGCACACAATTACATATGAATATGGTGTGGCTGTGTTTCAGCCCTGGATGATGAAATGCTAAATAATCTTATGGTTTTATTGATTTTTGTTTATTTAATTTTTCATCTTAAATATATATTTTAAGGTTAGTATTATCTAGGCCAGACCACCATTGTCACATCCCCTATAATATCACTTTGTGATAAATTAAACCCACAAACATTATGACAAATGACTCTGTCTCAAATATTATTGTATAACATTCTGTTCTGTCCATTCTGCTTCATCGAGAAATTAAAGCAAAGCATGCTCTTTGTGGTTGTGACATTTTTATTTTTGATGATATTCACGGTCTTCACGTTCTGGGAAAGTTCCTTCCCTTTGTACTGCTGAGCTTGTTATTATTTATGGAGAGGCAAGATCCCAGGGATATGAGTCAGTGTTTGGCTTAACGCTGACCCTTTTCCATCTGTGCTGAACTTTGTAGACAGCCGAGTCAGTCGAGGCCCAGGATAGCAGATGTAGCTATGGGTGATACAGACAATCGTTCTCCCTGAAGACATGGTTTTCTTTAAGCATGAAGCCTGTCCTGTGAGATATAAGTAGTGGAGAAAGTCGCCATATAAATACTTGTCATAACTTGCCAAGGCTCTTGGCTATCTGATCAAAAATCTTTTGACACTGCATCATATAGGGATCTGAAACTAAAACAACTGTACCATCCTGCACAATTATTAATTGTGGTTTAAACCTGATCTTGTCTCTGAGTCTCTGGGTTACTAGTGAGCTACAGTATTTACTGTAGCTATTTGTTTTTAGGCAAAGTACATGGCCACAACAATGGCCACATTTGGAATAAGCTGCTGACTGAACTGAACCAGTTCTTCCAGTTTGAAGTTAACAATTATCATCTTTGTTCACTTAATGCCACCACTCCTTCATTATAGCCAGAAGGCAGCGAGAGAATCTAGAAGGACGATGCAATCCATATTGAAGTGGAGGAATGGGAGTTAGCAGGTGGAGACAAAGGGAAAGGGGGGAGAGAGTATAGGCCAGGCGCAGGGAGCCAGAGAGGAGGCTAGATGGTGGGCCTTGTGTGAAGGGCGTGCCGTGCAGTGTTGGTGTTGCTGCTGCTGGTGGAGCTGAGCCACATGTGGAAACAATCACTGCCAAACGCTTCCTGATAACATCATCCATGTAGGCTGGGCCGTGTTCCCCAAACTCACACTGACGTATGTGTGTGTGTGTGTGTGTGTGTGTGTGTGTGTGTGTGTGTGGGTGTGTGTGTGTGTGTGTGTTTTGTGTGAAAGCAGAGCATGAAAAGCAGAGACAAAGAATTTCAATCCCCACGCACAAACACACTCACTCACACACACACACACACACACACTTCTCAGTGACAGGGTGGAGTCAGTCAACATGTGAAAT
>JAODUG010085402.1:0-32695 GCA_027564795.1 Aphredoderus sayanus
AGGTTTAGCGCCTTCTATCTGCCACAAAGAGCTAGTGATTTGGGTCATTTTGATCCAGAGGACATCATGAGGGTTAAGGGATCAGATCCACTCTTGGAGAACTTGACGGAAAAATAATTCTATTCATAGGTTTTTTAGAAAAGCTAGGCTAAAACCAACTAAACGTGCCTACAGTATGTATGACGATCAATAGGCATACATTTAGTACATATGTAGGCTAATAGCCTATGTGTAATTAAACCTTCACTGTACATGCTGTGGAGAATGATACTTCAGGGCAAATGCAGTAACAGCAAGTCAATTTAAGCTAAAATGGAAATATAAGTTAGCCAGGATTTCTTTCAAACACATAAAAAGCTAATTATTCATCACACATTGGTAACAAGACCTGCAGGACAGCATTGTTCAGGTTTAAAAAGAAAAAGATGAACAGAACCAACACATGCAAATTTGCAAAGATGTGAGGTGTTGCTAAGCCTTAACGTCAAAGTTAAAATGTCAGCAGTACCGTTTACTTTTTATATGCTCCACACATTCTGCCAAGGTGTGTCTATTTACATTGTGTGTGATGTGATAATTCATTGTTCACAGTCATTCAGTGTTGTCAAGCTGTTGAACGTCTGGTGATTCCAATCCTGTCTAAGCCCAAGTTAATAATGACCAATAAAATGCAAAAAGAGGGGAAATGAAGGAGGGTTTTATTTTAATGAACAAAGCCACAGTACGCCATGTATGGAATTACTCGGAGGACATCAGTCGCCCAGCTGCGACACACTTACTTGATGATGAATCACAGCTCCATAATTGACTGTCCCAATTTCCCCACAGGCTTAGCAGTGAAAATAGCCATAACTATGTTTATGGGAGGCAATTTTTACTCACGCCATTCAAAATTGCTTGTTGTTTTAAAAAGGGGCAATTTTCACTGGCAACAACACTTTGCGTATTTTTAATGCCAGAACTATAACGAGCTGTTTCTTTTTCAGTGGTTCACCCTCCGCCCGTATTTGTTATGGCATTTGTCATCTTCCATGGCCGTGTCCAGCCAGTCTCTCTCCTGCTCCGAGTCCGAATCGCTGGCCTCGCTGGCCTCGGCCGCCAGCAGGCGGGAGTAGTTAATCCTCCTCTCCCGGGGAGCCTTCCACTGCAGCAGAGGCAGACACAGGCACCACAGCATGAGGCCCAGGGAGGCCCCTCTGAAGAGCCACGCGGCCCCAAAGCGCTGCACCACGAACCCCCCGGCGTAGCTGCCCAGGCCGGCTCCCAGGTCGAGCACCACGGCCCGGTAGATCCTCCCGACGCTCCTCTCGGCCCCCGGCGTGGCCACGTCCTCGGACTGCACCCGCACCGACCACCAGAGGGCGCCGGCGCTGAAGCAGCTCAACCACTGCGCGGGCAGCGCGGCCCACGGCCCCCAGAGGAAGGAGTAGTAGAAGCACTGCAGCGCCAGGCTCACGGCCGCCAGCAGGAGCACCCTGGCCGGGCCGAGGAGTCTGGACACCCGGCCGGCCAGCAGGGGGAAGGCGGCCTGGGCGAGCAGGGCGGCGGCCAGACAAGCTCCCGCGTGGAGCTCCCCGCCGCCGCGGTCCTGCACCTCCCAGAGGAGGAAGTCGTCCACGGCCGCGCCGGCGGCCGCCGCCAGCGCCACGGTGACGGCGCAGAGCGCGGCGCGGGGGTGCGCCCGCACCAGCCGCGCCGCCTTGGCCAAGCCCGCGCCCTCGCCGTGCCGCTTGCCGCCGCGCCGCAGCGGGAGCAGGGCGGCGACCGGCAGCGCCAGCAGGAGCGCCGCCGCCGCGTAGCACAGGAAGTGCGCCGCGCTCGCGGAGCCCGGCAACGCGCAGCTCCACCGGCTCGCCAGGAGCCCCGCCCCGCCCGCCCCGCACGCCCCTCCCAGCAGCCCCCACGTGCCGGCGTGGTCGTAGCGGTCCGAGGCGTCGGCGTAGTCCAGGTATTCGTAGAGACCCTCGTCCGCCGCCCACTCCAGGGGACTGGAGGCCAGCTGCCAGGCGGACACCGTCACCAGCACCAGCAGGAACAGCTGCTGCTGTGCGTCCAGCACGGCCAGGCTGCCCAGGAACCCAGCGGCGGGAGAGCCCTCCCCGACTTCCCGCCTTCCCTCTGGGTCGGCCGCGGATCTCCAGCTCCTCTCCGGCGTCGGCGGTCGGGAGCTGCGGGGGGCCGTGGCAGACGTGTCTGTCTCTAACGTGACCAGGTGGTGCGTGGTGACGCCGGACGCGCTGCTCCTCAGAGGGGTGGGGGGATAGGCGGCAGAGGGGGCCTCGGATTGATTCGGAGTCGACGCTGTAGCGCTGCTTAGAAGGCGGTCTCCCCCCGGACCCTTAACAGGAGCAGCGTTAACGTCAGACGCGTTACAGTGGTCAGCTAGCGTGTGTGAAGACGGGATGAGTGGCAGTAGCACAGACAATACTGCCGAGCACACAAGCAGCCCTGTGATAGCTAGCCTCCTTTTGTTGCAGTGCTTGCACAGAACACTGGCCAGGGGACTCCAGGCCAGAGATACGAGATGCTTGGTGCCTATGATAATGCCGCTCATCGCAGGCGTCAGCCCCACATGTCTGAAGTACAGGGTTAGAAAGGGGATGGCACAGCCTTTGGCTAAAGAGTACAGGAAGTTGAAGCAGCCCGCCAAAGCCAGAGCAGCTTTGACGTTGATCTGCTTACTCCTCTTCATGACTGCCAGGAGTTGGCCTCTCTTTCTGATAGTTATCACATGGAAGGAGATTGATGATAAACTAAAAAAAAAGAAAAAAAAAAGAGAATAAATACATTGGAGGTAAAAAACGTTTGAATGAGGCATATCGATTAACAGTCTTCATTCGTTAACATTACACAAATCAGTATTCAGTAGGAATGATCTTAGGCTACTTTTTCCCCATCACTCTCCTTCTTTAAAATTACATACGATATTTCATTCATTGCGATTACTTTTTGGAGGCACCTGAATTTGAGCTGCATCAAACTATATTATAGGACGGGGAGAAACAGCTCGATCAGCACAAAATACAGCACTGGACCATGTTTGATCGATAAAGGAGGCGTGAAATGTAGGCGACAGTAATTTGGCTGCAGTAGCCTAATATATCAGAATATACTTAGGTTATGTTATAGCCTTTAGTATTATTAGTCTGACGACTATTCTTCAGAGTGCACCTATAGCCTACTACAGCCATAGTCCACGTCACATACTAAAGTTTGTAGACTTTATTGTGTTCATTACAAAAAAGATACAAAGCTTACCTCTCTTTGGTAGTTACACTGTCATGTACTTTTTGTCAACAAGTCATGTTCATCGCGAGTTTAAGAATTGATGTTTATTTCACTTTTTTTCGTATTTCGTGTGTAGATAACACCTGTTTCGTTTAGTAGGCGGAGCTGTGCACTAGTGTACTGTAGACGTAATGATGCAGATTACACCTTGCAGCCAGTAAACCCGTACAGCGCCCCCGAGTTGTGTGGATGGCCACGGCCGTTGAATCAAACACATAAATAGGCTACATTTCCCATAAACTCCAGTTCAGGCCAACTAGTTTCTTTAAACATTTAAATTATAGTCTCCAGTAAACAACAAATAGATTCAACCTTTAAATTATAGGCTCCAGTTCAGCCCAATAGTTTCAACATTTAAATTATAGTCTAGGTGAGACATTATTCAAAATATTTTATTTATAAATCATTAACATTATCTGGTTCATGACAGTAACACAATAAAAACTCACAAAAGTCAACACACTGCATTCAGTGAAAATAAAGAAACATGTAGGTCTACAGTAAACACTGCTCTCAGTTTTATGCAGAGAGTCATGTAAATAATGGGCTCAGGAATTCTCCAGAGACGTTGTAGCCTAAAACTGATCCAAAATAACTGAACAATCAGCCTGGATTTACCGGATTATAACTAAGGCATGCCATGCATGGAAGTTAAATAAGGTGGGGGTGTTCTACTGACAGCAGCATTTCAAACTAACATGGTAACATACAGTACAAACATTATACCCCTCTGTGTAAACAGAAACACCTGCTGTAGGCGTGATGTTGACAGTGTTTCTGTTAACAGTGCCCTACCAAGCAGGATTATTGCCCTGTTCCTGAAAATAAGGTACACATAACATTATGTCACCTAACCTGATGTACCTTTGCATACTGTACATAGCAAGACTAGATAGTAATCATTACAGCTTCTGTTTTGTTTATTTATATTTTATTCACAAAGGAGAAGTCATTGGGTTGGTTGGCTGATAGAATAAATTAGCATACTGATATAATGTGCTTACTGTAACACATATTTTATATGATCAACAGCTTGTATTTTCCACCATACATATGACACAGCCTGGAAGCTCCCCTTATCAGCACGTGACGCCAGTGAATGTGTTGATTGACAGCGACAAAACTTTGTTCAAATACTTGCAAAGTGGGGTGTCTTGCTCGTTCTGCCTGCACAATAGTGACTGCATGCTGTACACTGGGTCCACGCAGGGAGAAATATCTAATCTGCAAATGAATTAGTTGAACGTCATCACATTACAGTATACGACTAGCACATTTGTTCATGAATAGCTTCATTGTTGCTTTTCTTTTAGTGTGCTTGCAGCTACATCTGACTGTATGCCTTTGGACATTACCTTTGGACATTTTCGTATGTCCTGCGAGAATCATCGTCCAGACAGACAGTTAATGTTCGCCCCTCTAAAGTCTTGATGCTAATGCTTTGGCTTTGAATAGTCTATATGATTAAAAACAGAATAAACTGATCAGAATGTTGCACCCAGTGCTAGTTAATTAATATGAAAACTTGTTATATATCAACACATTCTTACTGGGCTGTCGCTCACAGTGTCAAAGCTGACAGAGAGGTAACCCTGACCTATCCAAAATAAAACAAGTGTAAGTTTACTTGTACTGTATGCATTATGGCATAGCAAGGCTTCCAAATCCAATAAAAATAAAGTTATTTAATGTAATATAATGGCAGAAATCAAATTAGAAACATGAAAATAATGTATTTATTCTCAATGTAATTCAAGAAAGCCACATTTTAAAAACAATACATTCTTAACAGAAAGACAAACCTGCTGTTTCATGGGCTGACACTGTTTTGATGACTATTCCACATGCTGACGGAGCTATGCCACTCATAACTTCACGCTTGCTTAAGGAGACCTAGTGAAAAAAGCATGGCATGCTACTGATGACACTGTCTTTACCTGCTTATTCATGTACATGTACATGAACATACTAGAGAGAAAATACAAACACCATGCTTTGCAAGTTGCTTTGGATAAAATGTGTTTAATAAATGAGTTGTGACGGTATTAATTTACCTTTTTGTAATTGACAGAGATGACAGCTCCAGGAATTTCTATCGGTTTGCTCCTTCTCCTCCTACGCACAGTAGTATCCTCTGCAAATATGATATTAAACAGTATGCTTCAATTTAAACCACATAAGCTACATCTTTTACTGTATGTAAATCCATATAGGAAAGCCTCGCTCTTCATTCTCAGACATCCAAGAAATGGAAAGTTGTGCCTCTCAACCTATTTTGAGCCATAGCCCCCAAATGGATGTAGTTGACAGTGACAGTAAACATGTTTATTAAAGATATACTGTATACTGTAAACAAAAAGAACCACCAGATGAACAGAAGAGTACCTAGGATTTTCTGTTTAAGTTGTCTGTACTCTGGGAACTCTGCATGCAGTTGAGACACAATCACATCCTCCACATCTGGTCTCCCACTGCAGCTGAACATAAGCTGAACAGATATTTATATTTTATTCAGACATAATGTATATAACCGCTCTCGTAAAACTACAGCATTGCTCTTTGTTTAATTTCCATTTTCCATACCATTTTCTAAATTCACTGTTCACTGTCATTAATGCAATTGTGGCCACACAAAAAACAAATAATGTTTATGGTAATAGACTTTAACACTACTGTCTGTTGGACCAAATTAGCAGGTCAATGTGTGTGACATTGGCTCTGTACTGTACCTTAACGGTGTACAATGGCAGGTGTACTGGCTGCATCCCACAGTGGAGATAATAGGAAAGGACATCCAATATGAAATGGTTTCTCTCAGATGCTTTCTTCTGATTAGATTGCTGCAAAATATAAGCTCCCATCAATGTTCCACATCACTGTTGGCCATTATCTCTAACTCTCTTCCTCCGAAATAAAATATATAGATTACTTATTACTGTTACCCGTTCAGCAAGTTCTGGGATCACAGCTCCCAGGCTGATGATGTTACTATTGTACCATGGATCCACTCTCCCCAAAAGTGAAGCCAAAGATAATTTGCCTCCAACCTGAGATGGGTGGCTCTGGATGGGATATGAGTTTATAAATAACAGTGTTCAGTACAATATATGTTATGTGTTATGTTATGCTAGGAAATATTAGTGTTAGCTTACAGGTAACCCGACGACAGGCTGCTCATCTGTGACTGGAATGTAATAAAACTGTAGGTTCAGCTTGCTGGTAAAAGTAAGACAAGTTGTCTCCTTTTCCCTGTATAAAAATTGCAGACGTCATGGTATGTTAAATTGTCAGCCGCCACACTTCAAAAAGGACAAAACTACACACAAGGAAGTGACTGTCATACTGACACGTGGAACACGCTGTGTTTTTGTTTTAAAATTATTACACACAACAAGTATGTATTAGTGCATATATCAGTATGAGCTAAATCTAGATTCTACAGTGACATTTTTATGTTTAGATTAGATCCCTATAGGCCTACACCTTGCTTTTGCTTAAAACAATGCTAAACATGTTATTTCTTAATTATTATTTAGTAACAGGGCAGGAAATAAAACAGTTCCTTACCGAAAAGCATGGTAAAACTTGGCTAGCCTTCCCAGTGAGCGATCATCCCCCATCACTACCACATAGGCAGAATATTTCCGCTGATTGGCAAAGCATGTGGCATTACTGGAAGATGCCACTATGTGTTCCCACATCAGTGCAAGTTTGTCTGCCAACAAGCTGTTCCCAAAACCTGACCTCCAGGTGGGGGTTGACTGGACTTCTGAGTCAAGATCTCTCAGAACTCTCTCTATGCCACTGTCAACAGACAACAGTGATTCTCTTCTGTCCTTTTCGTCCTCACCACAGGAGACCATAATGAAATTTTCAAGTGCACTCCCTGCACAAGCATGAATTTACAAATGTCAAAATTGTACTGTAAATGCTCTACAAATGTAAACATTCACATTTGTTTATGAAGAACAAATGTCCTTCACATTCTTGATCTATGAAGATAAAAAAGATTAAGATTCAGAACTTCTCTGGCTTGGTTAGATAAGATGCCATTTTGAAAATTTCACTCAATCTGTACATTTTAAGATGGCCCAGACTACATGGTGCGGCCATTACTCTAACAGAATGTCTATATACAATAACTGGTGTATGACATATTCATTCATTGAAAAATAGACCGAATGTCGCTTGATAAAAGCGTCTGCTAAATGCTACAATATGAACGTATAGTGCTTGAAAACAATGACGTATGCTAAGCAAGTTTTACCCTCACATTGATTTTAGGTACCATAAAGACAATGTAAGGCAAGGAAATGTAACTAAAGATACTTTCATTCATTAAAGAAAACTAAACTATATGGGTGTACAGGCTACAAAAAACATCTTAATTATACATTTACTGTATGCGTAGATATGAAAACACAGTTTAGTTGGACTCACATAGTTCCTCTTCATTGTTCCACAAGAAGAAGTTCATATTTTTTATGGGCAGTGGAGAGCTAGCCATGAGGTAACCATGATGGTCATCAGCTGAGAAGACACATACACATTTTATCAACTGAAGCCCAGGTGAAAATCTTTATTAACTAAATCAGGAGAGGCAGCTAGATCCCTCAGAAAGCTGTGGACGTCCATGTGAGTGTCCAAGCTAGGGGGAGCCCTCGAGTCGATGCTTACATGGATGCATGGCCGAAAAGCGATGCCCTCCGGCATGTTGCAAAGGACAGCCATTGAGTTGATGCTTGTACGGACGGCTGGCTAGCCGATGAGCTAAATGGGAGGCTACCGTGGAGGGACAGACAAGTCTGCACAAGTCCTATTTTTAAATGTCCTGGGTTTTAGTAACGCACTCTCTTTTAGATATACAGTGTATATTTACAGAAGCAAAATCCAATGCCTTAACATAATATGAAAACAGAGTACAATTGGTAAAAAGTTATTTAAATATTATAACTTTGTTATGGCCCCTTGATAAGCATTTTGTCATCAAATATGCCTGTCCGACCTGCTACACATCCCTGCACCCTTTTCGGCCGTCTGTCTTTGTAAGCATCGACTCAAGGGCTCCCCCTAGCGTGGACGCTCACATGAACGTCCACCGCTCTCTGAGGGATCTAGCTCGTACTGTAAATCAGGCTGAGCGCACTGAATTAATTTGGACATGTAAAAATCTTTTCTTCCTAATGAAAGCAATACACTATCCCATTATAACATACAGTATCTGTTTACGATGTCTTTTATGTATGTATTGGCTCACATTATACAGGTAAGCATACCTCTTTTAGCAGCTGTCAAGATGTCTTCGTAGATGCGTTGCAGTTGCTCCCTGACATTAAATGTACCATAATGTGTGCTCTTTTCAATGGCTAGACGAACTTCCTGTGCATATTTCTGAACTTTGTGTTTCTCTAGAGTCTGTGGTACAAATATTATAGAGAGAGACACAGTATACTAGTATTGTGACAGTATAACATTTGTGACAGTTCAGTTTCATGTTCTTTGTTTTTTATGGAACAAAATGTAAGTTCCAAACATAAATGCCCTAGTTGTCAGCTTTTGAACCAATTCACTATCTTAGTGGGGAATGAGATTATAAGTCAATACATTTTTGTAAAATTCAGCAAATAATACGTCTACTCACTAGGTCTAAATACTAGCTACTACCATTCTGTGTACACAGCCTTGGCCCTGTAAACAGGAATGCAAACAAAGTGGTGCCAATCACACCACACAACACTATTCCAGACTTGGCAATGCATGTTCAAAGTGGGGGACAGAGCTTAGGTGTATTTGTTTTAATGTTGAGTTCAAATATAAACAACCAAATATCACCAATAGTTCTCCGGAATTGCGCACCTCACCTTTAAAAGTGTAGTCAGCAATTCTAAGCTAATACACCTTTTGTCAAATTCACTCACGTTCTGCTAGCTGCCCGCTCTCTTGCCTGCTGAAAAAATATATACAGCCCTAGCTCTGCAAATTTAGGAACACAAACAAAGAGGTGCAGACCGTATCACACCACGTTATCCTAGCCTTCGCATTGCATTTAGAATGTGGGCAGAGCCTGAACAAACACCCTACATGGGAGAGTTTTTGTTTATGTTCAAATGTCAACACGATTTCTCCAGAATTACTTACAGTACTAAACCTGAGGATTTAATAACTGCATCTTGTTTACCTGCAGTGCCTGGACCAGTGTGGGGATTTGACAGTCCGTCCCCAGCTCTTTCTGTAGTGTATGTAATACCGCTGTTCTCTCAGAGGTCATGGAGTCTTGCAGCACCCCATTGGTCGTCTCTAGATCGGCTCTCACCAATGATTCCAGCGGGGCAGAGAAGACAGCGGGGTCCGCTAATACAAACACCCTGGAGGGAGAAGACAGCGGTACACACCTTCTTCAATATATAGTACTGTACTGTATCTACAGCAACGCCAGGCAACTGGTCTCAAACATACCACATACAAACCAGAAATAGTGTTACTCTGAGCAGTTAGTAGTTCTGTACGATCCCGTTAAGACAAATATACACTGCATGTCCTTTTATGCACCAGTGAGTATATCAATGCTTCACAAGTTGAAGTTGAACTCTTTACTGTCCCACTAGGGTAATTGTGGTTAATGCAAGGAGTGTAAACACACACACACAGTCATACAACAGAAAATATCTAATTGCATCAACCAGTACAGGTCAGAACAACAAAGAATGGATAATATATTCTGTAGATTGTGTAAGCCAAGAGGCATGCTCACTTTTCATGCACAGTCGAGTGTAATCTCTTCAATGGCTGCTCAGACGTGTTGATCGTCTGATGCAACGCACCTGTGGGAGGAATATTGATTAGTCGGATGATTCAAGACAGAGAGGAACCAAAAGTCTGATGTTTCTATTTTTCTCAGCCCCACATTTTTGACAAATAGTGAAAATCTGTTTTCAGACACACACCAGGTGTTGTCATTGTCTTCTTCAATTTCTGCAGGTTTCTCAGGGCAACTGCAGCGTAGGGCTGTGGTAACAACAGCAGGTTCTTGATGGAGCCATAAACTCTCTGGTAAAGGTTAGCGGGAAGGACACCTGACTGAGAAAAATAAATGATAATAGATTGCAAGATGATTCCCTACAGTAACAGTAAATATATTTGTAGAAGTAGAAATGTATGTATGTTAGCCCTTCTTGTTGGGTGCGAGATTTCACTGGGACAGACCCCTCTATCATCTGCTCTGAGAAAGTAAGCTATGGTGTCAAATATCTGTGGAAGGTTGTGTGACGGTGTGACGTGTGTGATAAATAAGTCTTACCTGAATGACCACATAGCAGAGAGTTTGCAGCAATGGAATTATCTGAACCTTACAGTCGGTCCTATATGCCTTGAGCCACACAGAGATGGTATATTAGTAAACAGGTGACTGTAATCTGCACACATACATGTTAATAGCACTTCTATGTATAGTACAGAACAGAATAAGCCATATAAAATACGTCTATTGGGTGTGTGACCCTGCCGCTACAAAGCTAAATGCATTGTTTATTAAGCCTGTATTATGATTGTATTAATAATACATACAGTAATAATAGATATTATTCAAATATCAAAAATATAGAAATATATAAACCTCATTTAGTTATATGGAATATACAATATGCTCTGATATTAATACAAAACAACAATGTTGCAAAGCTGGTTTCACCCATAAATGCATTTCATATGCAAATCAGGAGTGTCCCTAGGAGAAGCTAATCTTCCGCTTTAATGTAACAATACTGTACCTCTTCTAGCTCCTTCACTAGAACATTGATCAAGGAAACACTGCTGGATGGATCAGCCTCCACATTCTTATGAAGAGTCCACCTTAGAATACCTAAAATGTAATAATATAGACACTGATATGTTATCAGATATTAAAGTTGAAAGCCCACAGAAATCTAATGTATACAGTATGTTTAATGCTTTAACATTGTAGGGTAGGGTATGGGTAGGGTACTCGCAAATGTAAATGCAAATGTAATATTATAATGCTAATAACATTACAATATGATGATATAGCATTATAATGCAATAATGTTAATAATAAATGTAAATAATGTAAATACCCTTGTTTTCAACAAGGATATATCCAGACATAACTGCAGAGATAGAACTGTAGATACTGTACAAACAAATTCTATATAGTCTGTTAGTCTGTTAAAATTATTTAAATTAATCTTGTGTAAGGATTGGATTGTGTAAGGATTGTGAATAGCATGCCTTTGTTGTTGGGAGGGCTTTGGTTTTCTATCTCTCTGAGAATGGCCTTGATATTGTTGTATAAGTCTTCAGTTGAGTCCATGACCAGACTGGAGAACAACAATGTCATTATCATATCACAAACCAACTAATAAACCAAGAACAAACAGAAGAACACATGGTGTTGGTTGTATTTATTGCTGAGCTAAAAACAGAAGTGTTTCAGAAATGGGAAAACAGTGTACGAACTACTAGGCATTCTTATCTGTTGTGTGTTCTTGTGGACAGGACACGACAGGCTGTGGCATGCACACAATATATTGCACAGCCAGGGGAAAACATAATGTTGCAATTTATTATTTTAACACAGCAAACAATTGCATGTAGATCGATTAACTCAAATGGGAAAATACGTGGGGTAGCCTTATAGGCCATCTCTCTCCATTATAATAGGAACTATTTACGGATGCACTGCAAATCAATAGTGCATTTATTTTTATTTAGACAGTAAAGAAAACTTACCGATGTTGTACTTGTATCGCCTCTATTAGAACTCTGTGACTCAAAACCGCTCGGCAGCGCGTGTAAACCAATAAGTGTACACAATTTAGCAAGCAGCATTCTTAAATTTGCGTCAAGTATTCTATCGTGTGCCAAATTCTATCTGGGCGTGAGTTACTCATATGAGGAAGTTAAATTAGTAACCCGCTGCCAGTAACCACTAAGAGATAAGGAATGCTCGCACAAATATTTATTGAACCATTCACACTGCAAGAATAATAGTGTTTGACAAACAACGATTTGCAGAGTTTTTTTTAAATGTATCGACACAAAATAAATATCGTTTAGCCTATTATTTGACATTTAGCAGTAGGCTACTGCAGTATTTCAAGAAACTACATGGTTACACAATTAAACCAGTAGCTTAGAACTACGTTGTTAAAAACACAAATTGATTCCCGAGTAAAATTGCAGTAAAAACTTTAATCAAGTTAATTCAAGTTAAACTTGCACTGGAACATGCATAATAACAATAAAAAATAAGTCAGTCTAACAAAGACTCATAGTAAACAATTCAAATAATTTAAATATAGTGTAGAGGATTTTCATTACTTTTCATTATTGATGTGCTCTACATATTTGACATATGAACAAGGAAACTATTTTAATATATTATTAATTAACAAACAACGTAAAAGGTGCCCTTACACAACAAGGATTTAATACAAATAATACATTATCTTTAATGTGTTTTAAACCATGAATTAGCTATTATCTACATAAGATTAAATCCTTGTAAGATTGTATATGTTGGTTTTTCGAGTTAAGAATGGCACTGCTGCATATACCACTAGATGGTAGTATAACTTTTAGCAAATGCTAAAATCAAGGGAACACTTATTGTATCATAAAGTTCATATTCACAAAATGACCCATAAAGATTCTGTCCTTGTGAAATTGGCATATTTGGGCATAAAAGCCAGAGATGGCTAAATGTTTATGCTTTCATTCTAAAGCACTGACTGAGCCATTCAGCAACACTGGATTTCAACGAATAGGCCTACTGAAGAGAAAAGAGCATGTTTTGTAGACCTATGATGGCTGTTCTAAACCCTAAAATGTAGGAAAGGATGAGATAAGATTAGATTAAGAAAAGTAACAACTTCCTAGGTTTTATTTCTCAGTCATCAGCAGCAGGGTTTCCGTTTAGTCCAGCAGTAACAGGTAGACACCCAGGAAAGTGTTTTTCCACTGTGATCAGTGATGTGATGCTGTAAAAGACTTGATGGGGAGGCAGAGCAGGGAGTGATAGTCGGTGTGTAAGGGCTGGACCTGCCCAGGTAAGGTCTTATAGGACCTCCAGTCAGAACTTATGCCTGTTTTACAGCACAGAGACACTTCACACCTAGAAAAACATAACCAAGATGAATATTACTGTACAAACCATCTGTGTAGAAAGATGCAAGTTTGACTTGACAGTACAATTAATACCATACAATTAATTGGTGATATGTTCGCTATAACATATTTATAGGGTCAGATAGCTTAAATGATACTGTATATTAGATAATCCCCATACTACCAGGTATGCTATGACAGTGTGTGACACTACCTGGTGACACTCTGGATAATGTTCTTCTCATCCTGATCCAGACACACAGCAAAGGTTACCCCAGCTGCTCCTCCACACACCTGGACTTTGTCCACCTCCACCTCTGATATGGACAAATGCTGCAGGAAAGGAGAGGGGGGGGGGTTGAAAGGGTGGGACTGTGAAACATGGACATCTGTTTCTGTGAGACCCTGTACGCCCGCACAGGCGTTCAGAGCTCTGGTGAAAGCTAGGTGGCGCTACTAAACATCGGCTGAGGTCAGCACATTGTAATCAATCAATGAACAGAATTAACCAGAATGTCTCACAAAACAAAATGTCAATCAAGGAAAGTCTGTGTACACAGTGAATATGCCTAATCTGACTAAATGACTCAGAATAGCTGTGTGTGCTGGTGTGTCTAAATATGTCTAAATATTGTGTTTATTTAATTTGTTGTAATTACAATGACCCATGTTTCATGGTCCTCACCTGGTTGTAGGCCATTTTAGACTTGGAACACTGTCTCTTTAAGACTTCCATCATTGTCAGCTGCAGAGTTTCCATTTTTGAGCCTAGAGAAGGAGGTCACCCAGAGTAGATTGTAACAGAGCATACAAGTACATTAAACAGTGGCTAGTGTTTTAAAAAAAGAATCTGCAGAATCGTGACCTCATAGCGTACCTATGTGCTCAGGCTTCCGACAGGATTTGTAGAGATTAACTGACGTGCAAATCATCTCTTTGTGTGACCACTGACTCCGCCCACTTACAGCCACCTTAAAGGGAAGCAAATTACTCAAGTTGACAAACAATAGATGTGAAAAAATTTGGTTCAGGAAACAGAAGTACTAAATGTGTGTTTCCTAACAAACAGCTAATTCATCTCAATAACAACAAAACAACACACAGGATGTATTGAAGAAAACCAACTATAACACTCACACAGTATAACACTGCAACATGGTTTTTATTAGTTAAATTAATTCATTTTGAGATTATGAAGTTAGGAGTTACCTTGTTGTAGGCAACTGACAGTGTTAAAGGAACTGCTTCCCGATCACCATCAATACCAAATCGTTTACTGGCCGCACCTACAAGGGAGAAGAACACACATCAATGTATACTGCATGTGTGTACTTCTGTGTATGTGTGTGTGTGTATGTGTGTGTGTGTGTGTGTGTGTGACTCACCCATAGCCTTCACAGCTCTAGTTCCAGCTGTGTGTCCTAACTCCAGAGAATGAATAAACACTTCTTGTCTTTTCTCTCCCCCAGCAAGAGTCAGCTGAAGAGAAAATGAGCCTCAGTTTTGTGTTATGTGTTATGTGGCGTGTGCGTGTGCATGTGTGTGCATGTCTGACCTCTGCCTGGTAGAGCTGTAGCAGTGCATGCTGGTCTGCATGTCTGCAATAATACAACGCCAGGTCAGCCAGCAGGGGGAGCTGCTCTACATTACTGCCGCTTCCTGAGTCACCTTCCAACTTGCAAGTGGTCTAGGAAACAAAACATCCAGAGAACATGCCAGCATTGGCCCTTTATACATGCCACAATCGATGGTCAATATATGTTTTGCATACAAATGAAAAAATGAAACAAAAACAAACATGAAACAAAACATGATGAATAAACAAACCAGCATTGGGTGTTGCCAGTGAGCGGAGTGGCAGACTACCTGACAAAGGATATCAGAAGAGAGGCTTAGCAGACTGAGCACACTCCGTTCGTACCAGGGGTCCATCATGCCCATTAACTTGGCGATATCATTGGTGCTGTCCTCCAGCATAGACCCATTAGACTCCTGCAAGGGCAGAGAGAGCGCCAGGCATTTTACCCAACACACAAAGTACGGTACATTACAATATCTGCTGTGTTCACACCTTATCTGTTCCCCTTTATAATTATTACACTCTACTAATGCTGATAGTCACCACTCTCAAAGTGGCAGTGGGGTTCCATCTGTGTTGTTTACATGCAACACACAAGCAGAAGTAGTGATATTTTTAGCATGTTATACTGGTACTTGGTCATATTCAAATGTGTACTCTTTTGTAACTATTGAATTTCCCCTTAGGAATCTTTTTTTATTATTTTAAAACAGAAAAGTCCCATTGAGACTCTCTTTTACAAGAATGCAGCTCAATTAAAATACATTGCAAATCTCAGTTCTCAATGTCAGCCCAGTTAAGAGACATGGAGAACAGTAAAGATACAATACAATATGAGGCAGATACGCACGGAAAGGTTTATACAAAGATACATACACCAGCAGAATTATACTGCATTTACATGTAACCAACATTAGTATGGCAGTATTGAATACGAATATTTAATACTAGTAAGTATGCAATACTATATACAAGTGCATACTTCCTGTTGTTTCCTGAGAGTTGTTTGAGAGTGGTTTCCTGTAGGCAGTCAAGGAAATGAGTTTGCCAAGCTTGAGCTTTAGCTGAAGCTCCTTCCAGGACCAAGAGCCCAAAACACACTCATCTTGACACCTTCTGGAAACGCACTCCAACATTGGACCTTACATTTTCTGTACATTTTATGGTTGTGAACTTGAAATTATATATGTACGTAGTTTTCTAAGAATGTAGGTAGTTTTCTAAGTGTTATTTCCTACCTATACCAAGGGATGTCCAATTGACCAAGCTGAATAAATGAATGTGTATTATAGCCTGCATTTGTAATATATCACCTCAATACAAGTACACACTTTGTTTTAAGTGTGTTAATCATACAGGCGTCACCCGTTGTCTCACCTTGGACTGTGTGGCTTTGAGCGGCCCTCCCGTTGTGCCCTTGGTGGGGGTCTGTCCCCCGCCGTGACTCCCCAGAGTGGCCCTCTTAGCGGGGATGAAGTAAAACTGCAGCTTGCATGTCCTGGTGAGGTGAGCGAACCTGCTTGCCCTCTGCTGCAGGTCGCTGTAGGCCCTGGCCAGCCGGCCCACCTCCCTGTCCCCGCCGAACACCACCACCCTCACCAGGGTGGTGGTCTGCACCGCGTCCTCCTCGCTGCTGCTCAGAATGGGCCTCTTGCGGATGCACAGGTGCTTCCTGGGGTAAAAAGGGTCCAGGGTAATTGGTCTACGCAGGGGGACCTGTTGGGGGAGGGACTTGGAGCGCCTGGAGCGCTGCACCCCAGTTGGCGGGAGGTCCTCCCTGATTAGCTCGTCGCGGTAACCCACGCTCTGGGCGCGGCGACACAGGGCGGGGCTGCGGTGGCTCTTGAACAACAGGGAGAAGCGCTCCACGTTCAGCAGCGATTTGGCTTTCTTCTTGGGCTTCTTCCGCAGCCTGGGCTGGCCGGCGGCCGTCTCCTCGGCGTCCTCACCCAGGTCGCTCTCCACGCCCGAGGACTCGGACAGCGGCGACGGCACCGACGTGGAGGACAAGGACAGGTTGGAGAGCATGGAGTCCCGGGAGAACATGGAGTCCCCCGAGGTGGTGGACACCGTGGAGATGCGGTGGTTGGTCGGCTTCTCCTCTGTCACGTCCTCGTCGTCCTCGGTGACCTCACTGGCATCGCCATCGGTTACCTCCGCGCCGGGGAAGCTGAGTTCGCTGGTGAGGAGTTTGCTCAAATTATCTGGATAATTGGAAGAGGTTGAATCAGTGGCATCAAAACCCTAGTGCTGTGTAAATGCCCTCATGCCTTTAGAACTCATGATAGAATGAATGAATTAATTTTTTACCCATGTTTTTACCCATTTGACCAAACGTAAACAGCCATAGCCTCTAGTTATTAAGGAACTAAGTGTATTAAAGATCATCGTAACAGGTTTTATTCTGTGTAGACATTTATATTAGAGTTCCACTCCCTAAGGGGAATAGAGCTTTGTATGTTTTATGAAATATGCAGGCGTTACATATATGTACTTGCTGCATTTACCAAAGTTGTCTTTTTCCCAGATGCATGTGTGACATTTGGCAAAGGGCAGTGGTAAAGTTTCAACAGCTCCTAATGAGAGAAGACAATACCACAATCAGAAAGTCATTTGGGAGACGTTTGAAAAAACAAAAATAAGATCTACTGTATTTCCTCTTCACAAACCATAAAATTACAATGTAAATATAGTACATGCGCCTGCACTATACAAATTACTATAGAGCAGTTATACAATACTATATGCATACCTGACCCCAACCACAACCCAACACTCCCATAGCTAATGGGTACATGTATAAAATGATTCTGTATTTCACTGTAGTCGTTCTCTCACTACAGTCTTTTTCTCACCAAGACCAGTGCTGTCATCAGAAGCAGAGGTTAATGAAAGGCTCTGTGTGAGCCTATCCATGCTGTGAAGTAGCTCCACTCTAGCAGTGCCTGGGTCTTCTGTAGTGGCTGCCGTCTCCATGGCGTCTATTATAACAGCATGGAGCTTCTCTAGCTCTT
This sequence comes from Aphredoderus sayanus, assembly GCA_027564795.1. Classification (NCBI taxonomy): domain Eukaryota; kingdom Metazoa; phylum Chordata; class Actinopteri; order Percopsiformes; family Aphredoderidae; genus Aphredoderus; species Aphredoderus sayanus. The sequence goes on from JAODUG010085402.1 coordinate 18,004, forward strand.
CTGTCTTTTGGGACTTGAAGAATGAAATGTCATTATTATCAGAAGGAAACTGCACCCTGTTCGGTTTGTGTTTGATATTAAACAAGGCTAAAAAATAGTAGAGGAGACTTGTTAGAGTAGCATTGCACTGCACAAGTCCTGGTAAAAAATAAACAATATATATATATATTAAATATCTATCTATCTATCTATCTATCTATCTATCTATCTATCTATATATATATATAAATTAACTTTACTTACTATTACTTACTATACTATTATGTCATTTCCTGTATTTGATATAGATAATATAATGAATTGTAAGAGAGCCTCAACTGCTTTTCATTTGGTCCTAGGTGTAAACTAAAAGGACACTGCATGGATGTTCTGGTCCAACCAACCTGCAGGGCAGCGTGTAGGTTGGTGATGGGGTACCGGGGACCCAAGGCTGCCTGCACGGCATGTGTTATCAGGCCAATGGTGACGTCTCTCTGGCTGCGAGCTGCAGAACCAAGCTGCTCAGAGACCGACTGAACCTCTGGAGGGCTGTCTTCATCTGGGCTGACCAATAGCACCGTCCTGATATGTGTGCAAACACACCCACGCACAAAATGTTGTCATAATTTAACTAAAGACTAATGATGACTATAATACACCAGTGGTGTTTTAATAGTTCACTTACATAATTTAACTAAAGACTAATGATGACTATAATACACCAGTGGTGTTTTAATAGTTCACTTACATAATTTAACTAAAGACTAATGATGACTATAATACACCAGTGGTGTTTTAATAGTTCACTTACATAATTTTAGTAGAATGCTTCTCAGAAGCCAAGCCTTGCTCCTCCCTCACCAGTCTCTGAAAAGAAATGCCTGGAAGAAAACGTTGAGGTGACATTTGAAATGGTTGTCTTTGTGACGGCTAACATGGTGTGAGGACAACAGTGCACCTGCGTGGTAGAAAGCAGTAGTGATATTCTTTCACCTTAAAGATATTATAAACATAAACATAGCAGCAAACGATCTATCTATGTAAATATACAGTAATTTCATCCTGAGCAGAGAATTACATCACACTCTTTCTGTGTGCTGTAATCCTCTGTTCTTTATTTAAATATGGTGGCCACACGCGCATGTTAGTGCACGTGTGTGGCCCACATTCAATTTGTTTTGGTTTGAGATGCTGGTGCACTTAGTGTGACATGTAGTGGTACTGACCAAGAAACATATTTGAGACACAAAGAGTTATCAATTCAAACAACTGACCAGCGTATTTGTGCTTAATACATTCCATTCACCCGGGCAAATAATTACAAAACCACTAATACTAGCACTTGATGGAATCCTGGTATGACTTCAATGTGACTTTAAAATGGACGTGTCTTTGCCTCAGGGCTACCTGGTGCACGTAGCTCCTGCCTGATGACTTGTAGCAGGCGTTTGCTTGCCGAGCAGCAAGGCTCTGGCCAGGAGAGGAATCGATGGAACAGTAGATAGGCCTCCTGCAGAAGCCCACACTCCGATGCCAGGTAAGGTGTCTGGGAGTGAAGGAGAGACATGCATGACATTGAATTAGACTAGCATAGAGTGAGTATCATTTCAAAATATAATACCCACATATTAAAGTGACTCAGTTAACTATTACTCACATGAAAAATAATCATTATCATAGGCTATTTATCACCGCGAGACATCGACTTGTACATTCAAATATAAGATAGAACATTAGAATGTTATTAAGATAATGTTCATTAATTGCTTATTGTAAGATTGTCCCCTTGATGTGTCTGAATATGAATGCTTATGGCAGTGATTAAATACACACTCACACTCAGGAGGGTTGACGAGAAGAGGAGAGTTAGTGGAACCACCCGCTCATACTGGCACAGTTCTAAAACCTGTGTGAGTAGAAGAAGAAATGTATTTATGTAGCGCCTTTCTCAGACAAAAGTCACAAAGTGCTTCACATTTAAAAGATATATATTATATATATATATATAGTTATATATATATATATATATATAACTGGCAGTTTTTGGCAGTAATAAAACTGGCCAGTATTTTTACTGCCAGTAAAAATAGAAATGTTTATTAATGCCCCACCACTGTTACAGCTTATAACCGGTGCTTATGAGTCATGATCCAACCTCGACCCATCTCAAACACTGCTCCGCAACCTCGTGTGCTCCTGCTGACAGTTGAACCAGAATGCTGAAGAGATGACCCAGCGGAACTCAAAGAAACCCAAGGCCTTTCAACCCCAATGACACATTCCTGCGCACCAGAAGTGGACGGGCACTCAAAGTGGAGGAAGACTTCAGGTGCCTCGGTGCCTATATCGCATCCCTGCTGAAGGACCTCAAGACCAGAAGGGCAATCGCCTGGCAGGTGCTGCACGACAAGGGGGAAATGTGGACGCCTGGGCTCAGCAGGAAGATCAAGGGCCTGTTCTGCTACATATGGGGCAGACACTACACTCACCGCTGCCCAGGAGAAATCACTGGACAGGTGTTGAAAAATGTTGACCTCTATGCTGGTCTACTGTCTACTGTGACCAGAAATATGCAGTAAAGGAAACGGAGGTTTGCCGCAGCGTTATAGGGGAAGCCGTGCGCGGTACAGCCACACTGCGCTGTACCGCGTGGGCCTGCTGGAGATGGACACGCCAGCGTGACGTCATCTCAAGAGCACAAGCTGTCCCAGTGGTGTCAACATAGAGATGAATCATGGCCAATAACAATTAGTTGCTTATAGGTCACCTGAGATAGCTAAGATATATTATAGATCTGTCAGTACAAAATTGTGATTAAAACTACAACTCTTACTATTATTAATAATAATACTAATAAAATTGTTAAGAATAATTGCAAGACACCGCGAAAATAATGTGACTACCTTTAGGGAGGGATGGGTACTAGTAGTATTACCTCTTTGGTTTTTCTCAGAATTTGCTGTAGCAGGATGAGGAAGTTGTCGACATCTCTCTTGACTAGTTCCTCCAAACACCAGCGGCTTATGCATAGCCCAGCTAGTTAGAAACAGTCAAAACAACATGTGGGTGATACTTACTTCTCCCTTGATCTTTAATTCTCAAAATGGAATGAAACTTTGTCACAGTAATATGTAGATATCATAAATAAGAGATACAGATTAAGTGACTGTTAAAGAAAGGGGCTTCCCCGAGAGTTGAGGTTCAAATATATTTTTTTGCAAATAATGACATCACCTCCACTGTCTTTTGCCCTTTTTTTTCATACCCTCTTCCTATGTGTCACCACTTTCAATTCCCACTTAAACCCACATGTCACAAGACTGGATGTTTTTTTTATAAAAAGTGTTTTATATAAGGTGCATGTTGCCATTATTAAAGCCCCCTCAGACCCATTTAAATGTTTTGCATTTATAAGCTTTTGTTTTGAGGGACTAATTGCTGTAGCCCTATACAGTATACAGCACATTAGAGCCAAATCTGAGATTTTCAAGGGTGCTCATACGCACAGAAATCTGGGAAATTGAGACATTGTGAATGGCAACTAGGGCTCATTATCCAACAGTGGAGTTTTTTCCACTTCTGAACAGTTGCACATTATTCAATTAATTTATACTGATAGTCAACTTACCAATGTGGCCATATGACAGCCACCACTTTATTAGCACTGAGCAATAACCATATACTTATTTGTCGTCACAGGACATATAGTTTCACTAGAAGGCCTACCGTACAATCTGACTTGAGTTTAGACAAGGCATTGACTTACCGTTCCAGAGGTTCTTGTTGGGCGTATTGAGGCCCAGGCCACAGAGACAGCGCTCAAGGGCATGCTGGATACGATCCTCTGTGCATGAGCTCTGCTCCATCTCAGATCATCCTCTAAAGAATCAAAGCCACAGTACAACTAAGCCCACAAGCCGCAAAGCAGAAATTACCAAAATTCAGCAATTATGGCCCGCATTGCATTATCACCATTGTTTCTTTTCACTAGGGCTGCTCCAACATAACCAAGCCCATAGTAAATAACTCATTTGTCTATGGTAAATAACCCATAGACAAATAACTTATCTGCATGGACACTGACAAATGTCCATACGAAGAGTAACATGAATATTATAGTTACCAACTTCCTATACCAAACCCAGTGACTCATTCGCACGGCGATGGGTTGGATCACAAAAACGCAGCCACAGCTTCTACTTTTTTCATTCTTAAAATTAGTCACCAACACTTTGTGACTCATAGCTACAATGGAAATGATAATTTTTCACAATAACACTGCTCATCCTAACTGCATCCATGAACTGTAGGAAGGCTACACCTAATGTAACATGTAACACTTACTTTAGGTAAACGGAACAGGAAATGTAGCTACAGTATCTGGGTAGATACTGCTCTAGAGTCTACAACAAACATGCAAGTTTGTAGGTCTGACACAAACAGAAATAGTTCGTCACGTGGATGGAATCAACACTTTTACACAGCAGTTGACAGAAGGCAATAAAGACATAGCGTATGACAGTTGGGTTACTGCACTTGCAGCGCACCACACTGCTTCCTGTTTCCCTGTCATTTATCTAAAAGAAAGATAATGAACATTCATTCATGTGTTCATTCTCATCCCTCTGGATAAGAATAATCCTGATGCTGCCACAATTGTTCCCCTGACCGGGACCTGGTTGTATATTTATCCAGCAGGATCTGTTGACGTGAAGGAAGCTGTCATTGTGAACAGCTGGGGTCCACAAGCAAACAACATGTCACTATAACCAGTGGTGGCTAATGTGAACAGTGCACCACTCGGAAACTGGGGTCACCTGTGCCAACGCAAACAGGAACTGACCTTTCCGATCTCACAAAGTGTTTACACTGGTCTTCAGCAGGTGATCAGACAGTGTGAAACTTAGCCTGTCCATGTCTGTGACTCACAGATACATGTATTTAATAAGCATGCATTTCATAATATCTGGACTGCCAACGATTCTAAAAGCATTTATACTTTTAAAAACTAGGTTATGTAAACCATTATTAAGGGTAGTGAACCTATGCACATCACAGTAGCCTACCGGTAATTTAGATAGCATTAACACCGCCAAGAAAAATACATAGACAATGCCTCTACAGACCATGGCAAGGAAACTACAGTAGTACCCACAACAGTAGCACGTAGTATCAATTGTCTATTGAGGAAACAGGTGTTCCCCTATTGTACTAACTGTAAATCGTACCCCACACTGGTCTTCTATTGCTTGTCCCTGACCAAGGGAACGAGCTTTTCTTTTAGTGTAGCGTATACGTTCTTCTCCTAAACTACAGTAGTAATGCTAATTTAATCTATTTCAAATTTCACATTTTAATTGCACAGTGTCTGGATTGTTATGGAATTTAGGCTACATCAATGAGCTTCAAACATAACCAATGACAGATACTGCATGGCTGCCATCTGTGCATCCACAACATATGTTGCAGTTGTCTTACACAGGTTAACGACTGGAAACAGTTGTTGTAAAAACATACATTGCTGCAAATAAAAGAAAAAGACTTGTATGTATGAAGTGAGGCGCCAATAATGTATAGACATTAGCTTGCACATAAAGAGTCACTTTCTGTGCAGCATTGTTTCTGAAATACAACAGCTAAACAGTAGATTGTTATGCTTTGATTACAGACATAAAGACAGGCCATGAACCATCCCATTTTTATTAAGCCATAATCCTTACCTGAAATGTGTATCCCTGTCTCCTGGTAAATTGCTATTCAACGTGGCGGGCCCCCATACATCTCAAAATTGTCACAGCTCATCAACAGCATTACGAAGAACTGGGTTAAAAAGAATTAGCACATCCTTCTCTGTTTGTTCTTTTCAAAAATAGATCTGGTGTTGGTCTGGCTGAGAGAGCATATGTTTCAAAACAGGAACTAGATGATTCTTGTGTGCCTGATGTGGCTTACATAACACATTGTATTGAGTTTGTAGGAGGGGTTGTATATGACAAACTACATCTGACAGGGACACAGTAGGTTCAATCTGGAGTTTTGACTTACAAGTAGTCAATATAACAAATTGACAATATAAGGCAAAATAACAACATAACAATTTAATTTGATTATATTTGTTTAAACCGTGTCAAAAGAGAAGGCCTGTTTGGCACATGCAATTACAGGTGTTGATGCTGCATTCATAATGTCCACACGGTGGCGCTGCGTGTAAACGGTGCTCTAAGTTTAACCCTCGCGTCAAAATGACCCAAATCACCAGCTTGTTGTGGCAGATAGACCTAATTCTACAGCTTACACTGACATATGATGTGCACTGCTGGCACAACAAGGTGTGAGTTTGACAATAGAAAATCACGCAAATCATACACAATCAGATGGCGCCGCCAGGCCAAATACGAGATTTTTGAGTACATCACGAGGGTTAAGTTGAGATACCAAACCGCACATCATACCGATGGATATCTACAACAATGGGTTGGTGTGAAAATAATATATTTTAGGCTACTATTGCATAGCCTAACTGAAAGTATATTACGCCTTGTGTTGATAAGACGCTGTAGTTCTGTACACTAAAGGAAATACATATAGGCCAAAACGGCTTCGGTGACACGTGTTTATTCTGTTAATTAGAGATCCCCTAATTTTCCGCCACAGTCACATGATTCATTTCGTCGTTTTCTATTTAGCATGTAATGTGTGCAAAATAGCAGCAGGTGTCGTTGTTCTCTATCCATCCATAAAGCCGACAACCCCAACGCTCTTCTAAAGCGTGTTTTCCTATTCCTGTAGTGAACGCCAAAGAGGGAATGGGACAGAAAGAGATAGAGGTGGGCAGAGGTGTGACTGAGTGAACAGACAGAGGAAGAGAGACGTAGGGCCAACTGGTCATTTGCCATTATTTATATATAGTTATATATTAGGGAATTTGAAAGAAGACAAAATACTGAACTTGCAGGAGTTTTTCGGCGTAAAACGGAATAGGTTGTCTTCCAAATTCTTAGGAGTTCTACCACACTTTAAGACTGGAGAGTTATTTCGAGGTAGTGTCCCTATGTGGATTTTTATTTCCTCGTAAATTTCATCCACATTCAGTTGGTTTAGACATTGTGCATCTGCCTTTTAATATTCTATTTCTATGAACAACATAGACATTGCAAAAAAAAGTGTTTCATGTGTTGTTTTACATTTGTAGCCTTCTTATCAGTAAGGCCAGACATAATTGTATTACATTTTAACCTTAGCTAACGATTTTTTCCCCCTCTTACTTACATTTCAGTGCAAGAGACGCAGGAGAGCGGATTAGCCTACTATGCTGCGAGTTTTGGAAGTTTGGGTCACCTTGGTGACAGTTTCTTTGCTCACCAAAGGAGTTTGGGGAGGTTACGGGTTGAGCATGTTTGCTGCCCAGTCCTCTCCGCCGGACCCGTGTTATGACGAGAACGGTAACTCACGGAGATGCATCCCCGACTTTGTGAACTCTGCTTTCGGAAAGGACGTGCGCGTATCGAGCACCTGCGGAAACCTGGCCGCCAGGTATTGCGTTGTGGCCGAAAAAGGAGAAGAGAGGACTAGAGACTGTCACACATGCGAAGCCGGGGACCCCAAGAAGTCGCACCCGCCGGCGTATTTAACGGACCTCAACAACCCGCACAACCTCACCTGCTGGCAGTCAGAAAATTACGTCCAGTATCCGAACAACGTAACTCTTACTTTGTCCCTAGGAAAGAAGTTCGAGGTAACGTACGTGAGCCTGCAGTTCTGCTCACCTCGACCCGAATCCATGGTCATCTTCAAGTCAATGGACTATGGCAAATCCTGGGTCCCATTTCAGTTCTACTCGACCCAGTGTAAGAAGATGTATAACAGGCAGAACAAAGCTACTATCACCAAGCAGAACGAGCAAGAGGCGATCTGCACCGACTCGCACACAGATATGCATCCTCTTACTGGCGGGTTGATAGCCTTCAGCACGCTGGACGGTAGACCGTCGGCGCACGACTTCGACAACTCTCCAGTGCTGCAGGACTGGGTCACGGCTACGGACATCAAGGTGACGTTCAGTCGCCTTCATACATTTGGAGACGAGAACGAGGACGACTCGGAGCTGGCGCGCGATTCCTACTTCTATGCGGTGTCGGATCTGCAGGTCGGGGGAAGGTGTAAGTGCAACGGCCACGCTTCAAAGTGCGTAAAAGATCGAGACGGGAATCTGGTGTGCGAGTGTAAACACAACACAGCGGGACCGGAGTGTGACAGGTGCAAACCTTTCCACTATGACCGACCGTGGCAACGCGCAACTGCAAGAGAGGCGAACGAATGTGTCGGTAAGACCTTCTCCCAGTAACATGGTTAACCCCAGTTTAACATTAAACACGTTATCTATCTAAATATAGGCTATGTATTATTCGTTAAAAATGTAGCATGTTATACAGAGCAATATATCTACTTTTATTTTTTAATCGGCACAAAGTTGCTTATTCGTAGGATATTGTGTTCATTATTTTATGGAAAAAATAATAATAATATATATAAGAATATGTCTAGCAAATATGTAGCAATGTTCACAATGAATACAGTTGTGTTGTATTGTAGGCAGTTAAACGCGAAAGCAACAGGCCTAGGTATTATCAGTTTTCCCACATAGGGAAATAAAAATGTAAGAAATGTAGCGATATCTACATAGCTGGCCTATATTATTAAAAAATAAATAAACTACAAATACATATAGTTAACTAGTTCTATGACATTGCATAAATAATACGGACAAACATTTGACCCATATCATCAATGGTCTATCAAAACTGTAGCCTAATCGATCACGATAAAAGCTATTAAATGTAAATGTCAATATCCTGTTGAATTATTGGTATTTGTATAGCCTATACATATATCGATTTTTCTTTTCATTTAATTCATATTACTATTTCTATATTGTGTTTTGGTAAAACAGCCTATGTGGTAGGCCTGTCTTATATGTCATTTAGGCCAGATATGTTTTGTTTTTATACGGCGTAATGCGATAGCCAATGGTCTAATGTGTTTAATGCATTAACACAGTAATTTACTCATTATTTTTCACTTCAAGTTCCAACGCGCGCGCGCGCGCGCACACACACACACACACACACACACACACACACACACACACATATTTTTTATAAAAACAAGTGTGGTTGCCCAAGGGCCTAATTGCGGTGTTAGTGTGTGTTTCCTACTCGACCCGCTAAATCGGAAGGAAACTTTGCATCTGAAGATATAGACGCCAGGGGCGTGCTATGTTTCCATAAGCAGGTGCTTTTATCAGATTGGAAGGGCGATTAGGGCGGTTTTATTGACATGTTTGGCACGTAGAGTATAAACTGCCATGCTGGAGCAAGTAAGCTTTTCAAAGGGGAGGACGCAACACAACGTCGCCAAATTCGAAGCCACATCTAAGTTTCTGTTCTCTCAGCAGAGTTTATTTGCCGTGGTGCTTATTTTAAACAGAGATGCGTAAGACACAATTCCCCCTCCCATCCCCGGCTCCGGCAGTTCAGACACTTCCATGGTTTTCTCAATGACACAGAACAAGTAAAACGTTGTCTCTAAATCTTCGGTTTTTACTGAAAAAATAAGCCTGATATTGATAGCAAGTTTAACAACCATCATCCTGTCAGGTAGAATCCCTTTTTCACCACCTTCCTTTTTATCTGAGCAGTGTCATCAGATAAACATCAGAAAAAAACGCACTCTGCGCCTGTTATAATGGAGGGAAGAATACGGGTGTCTGAGTGACATCTCATAGTGATAAAGGCCTCAGGGGCCCAGAGCATCAGGCCAGTCTGGGTGTAAAATAGCACTTAATGTACAGTATGTTTGGTTGAGAGATGTATTGAGAATGGAAGAGTATAAAACAAAAACTATATGGATGGCTACACTGTCTGATGACTGGTGAGAACGAAAGACAAAGTTAATTTCCCATGACATTTCATGCAGAGCAGCCATCTTTTCTTTTTTTTATTATTCCAAGAAAAAGCATTTATATTGGCAGCAGAACCATGTACATTCCCATCAACCAGTGGTGCATAAAATGCAAATTGGTAAAGTAAAATCTGCGACAGATATTTATTTATGAACGTATACTGTGAATAATTATATTGGTGTATTTGAATTATCGTATTGGTGTATTTGAATTATCGTATTGGTATATTTGAATTATCGTATTGGTGTATTTGTCACCACAACCAGCTATCAAGGAACTAGATTAAGAAAACACGCAGATTCACACAGCCATGCACACACACACACACACACCTGGTGATACATCAGGTTTTTCCTGCTTCATTTCTGAGGCAGCTGCTTCATATTCCCAGCATGCACAGCGCGGTGCTGACCCCTGACAGCCCCTCTTCTCGTCTCCGGCCTGACTGATGGGCTGTGAAGGGAACTGTGAGAAGTTCTTTTTTGCCAAGTGGGTTTTGAGGAGGGCTGAATATGGTGGCCCTGGTCACTCATACGTGTAATTTTGTACTTGTTCAATTTCAACTCTGTTTTTGCTGTCCATTTGCCATGAAATGTTCTGTTTTCTAAAGGCCCGGAGAGGCACGCAGCCCAAATCAGCTACCACGCTCTTCCTCTCTACAGCATACACGTACAGTCTCTGTAGAATACAATGTCATGCCTAGCATACTCAGGTGTGTTTGAAATTAAAAGAATGATATCCCGCCCTGTTTGTTTAGAAGTTCAGCACAATTCACTGTGGCTTTCACAAAGTCACAGGGTGTAACATATACCCTATTTTTATCTCTGATGCTTATCTCCGTGTTTTGTGCTCTGCTGAAAGAATCTGGCAGCCACCGGACCGAAACAGAAGTCAGTCTTATACTTAGGACCAACACGTCTGCCACCCACAGGCTAGCGAATTGGGATATGATTGTATCAATTGCCTGCTGGCTTTGTTCCCAGTCTGTCCAGCATATACTGGCACTCCCACTATTATCTCTAAAAATAGTCATCTGCACAATCTAAATGCATGCTCACAAATCTCTGGCAAAGCAAATATGGGATAGTTTGATATATTAATATTGGTGGTGAATGCACAAGTTAAAAACTCATTTTAACCCTTTAATCAATTTAAATAGCTGCCTTGTGTCTTTGCTATATGCAACTGCACTGTGTATGTTTTTGAATGCGGCAAACACTCTTCTTTGACTTTCAGCAGACCGTTTCATTTATTTTTATTTTGTATTAATCAATTAATTAATGTACTGATTAAGAAACAAGTCTTAACTTTGTCCATGGTAGCGAGATAGAAAGCATTACTGTTACACTACACAGATAAAGATATTGTCAAGTACTAAGACCAGTCAACCTGTAAAAAAGGTTTGGATAGGAAAGGCAAAGGGAAAACAGAGATTTTCCCAGAACCATCTGGGAACATCTCAGCCTTGGTTTAGAATGGAACCGTCCGGGCCCCGAGATGCTTTCAGGGAATCCGTCTGGATGGGTCTTTGTCCACATGTGGTGACTGAGACCACTGCTTGTGCTTGTGCTCCCTGCCTCCCCTGGGCTGCCAGGCTCAGCCGGGCCAAGCCAACTCACCATCTGGGTCTCATTTCAGCTCCACTGTAGCTGCCCATGTGACACAGGAGAAGAATTTCTCAAAAGCATGATGTCATTCATATTCTTGTAATGGAACCTGCTGCCTAACCCACCCACCTTCCCGAACCCCCCTTTCCTCTCCATTTATTTTTCTCTCTTTGCTGTCCTGCTATCTTGCAGATCCAGATGTAGACCTATGCATGTTATAGTTCGATATTTATACAATCACAACACATTCAAACTATTGAATAATTACTAGAAAAAAAGCATAGCTGATAATGTTTATGAAAAAAATCTTGCTTTAGAATACTGGTTCAGTGTCCTATGTTGGGAATTATGATGTTTCTGTAAAATAACAGAAACATTAAACAAATACTGTATATAGTCTCGTGCTTCAGGTCAAGGTTTGGAGACACTGAGGTCAAGGTCCAGGGAGAAAGTGAACCGAAATGATCTGAGAAATGGTCTCAGAATATTATCTACAACTACATGCTAGTACAACTCTGCAGCTCTGGAGTGGAAAATGCATGTTTTTTTTCGCCCAATGGGAGTTCCAAGAAGCAAACGATCCAATCTAAAACAGATTCACATATGCCATACATATGAAGATTAAAATATCAATCCAGATTTATTAAACTGACAAGCTCTCTGTGTCACTGTTAAACATTAAACTGAATACGTTCTTGCAATATCAAGAATACTTTTTGGACAATTACTGATGCAAAACAACTCAACATTGCAATGGAATTTAGGGTTTTATATAGTACATAGGGTAATACTGTATATTTTCTGGTTGTTTGTTAGCTCAGTAACAGTTAATAGAGGTCACAATGTTTACTGATCTAGGCCAGCATGTGTCAGTAGCTGTTGCAAAATGTACAGCAGGTTGACTCAGTATGAACTCTCTTCTGTTTATCAAGATTCAATTTATGTGACAATGTAATCCAAGCAAATATATACTACATTTTTGGTAGTGTCCAAGTTAGCTGTCCCTGTCATTTGTCAGTATTGCAGTCCAGTTTGAGATGGATTTGAAAAGAATTATATGAATTAATATATAAAAATTATTAATGGACAAATTGCAAAATAGAGCCTGTATGCTGTATAAATATTGAAAATGAATTGAGGAGCAAATATTCAAAACTTGTTAAAATTGTGTTTTAGCTTTCTAGCCTTCTGTTCAATGTCTGTCATAGGTGGAAAATGTATCATGTGCAACAGTGAGACGGAGTGAATTTTGGCACTGTTTTAATTTGCAGATTGTGGAAGTCCTTAAAAGACATGAAATGTTACCCATAATTAAAAATTGACCAAATACTGACGGATTGAGTTTGGGAAATTTGCTCCTCAATATAGTATCATGAATTACACACATTCACATTAAGGTTTGATATTTGAATTCACTATGTAAAAGATTGCCATTTTGGTCTCTGATTCATTTTAGCAGTCCACACATACTTTTGCAAACAAGCACATAAATAACAGCCGTTTCCAGCTATGACTTACCCAAAAACATCCTTTTAACTCTTTTTGTTTCTGGCATCAATAGAATGCTAACGGTACTACCATATGGGCCAATACTCCAGTCTTTCCTGCTACATAAGTATATGTGCCTTAAGTAAGAGGTTCTCTGAATACAAGGAGATCATAAAACAAAGAGATGTATTTTGGGGATCTGAAAAATCCATGCTCTGGTAGAATTCAGTATCCTCTGGGTAAAGGCTGCATGTTTAGAGGATTTTGTTTTGTTGAGCTCATAATTCAAGACAGACGTGACGGACGAGCCAAAAAGGTTTCACTGGAGCTTTTAAAAGCACACTGAAATAACTTGTACTACTATGTTGTGGATAGTGGCTTGGATAGTTGACTAAACTGTGTTTAGAGTAGGGTATGTTAGCTGTGAATTAATGGTCATATCATTCATCTTTTACATGGGCAATTGAACATTGTGGCAGACCTCTTGACCAGTTTGAAATGTATGTAAAACACAGGAATTTCAAACATACCGTATAACACTGTTTAACCGCTTGGTTATAGGTGATACTGTAGCTATGGTTATACAATAATACTTTAATAACACATACATTATGACAGCAGGTGTGATGTTTATTAGTCATCCAGTCATCCAGTCACCGGTGATCGGTTGATCTGTCATCTTAATGTTGTGGAAACCTCATCTTGTTGTGCCAGTGTAGAAGCTAGTTATATTAGCCATAGACTAGTGGTTCTCAATAATATATAGTAATAATAATAATACACTTTATTTTTATAGCACCTTTTGTACACAGTGTGCAACTCAACATGCTTTACAGTTAAAAACATTTGAAAACAAATGATGAAGGGAACAAATTAAGTATAAAAAAAATGTAAAAGAAAAAACAACATAATACAATCTACAAGCCATGAAAATAATAAAAACCATTCCCTATAGGGGCAGATCGGCATTATCACTCAAAATACCTTGGGCCCTGTTAATGAACTCTCAAACAGGCATTTTCAACTGATGGTGCAGAAAAACTTCCAGTGGGTCTAGGGCTAGGCATAACCCTGGTCTAGCCTCATGACCGGTCGATTGCGACCAATGGCGTTTGCAACATAACTTCAGGCTGACCAGAATTCACGCAGGTCTACTATCCACAAGATACACTTCAATAGCAGGGTGGCAACACATCAAATTGCACAGTACACAAATGGGGAAATTCAAATTCAAAAAGATTTCCATTAACTACAAGCAGTGCTTGACTTGGGTCGGAACACTCTGCACGATCTTTGGGTACTTAAACTTTTGTGTTCCAGTTCCTTTTAAAGCTAAAGAGCTATCTGGGACACCGTACAGTACCTCTACTTCCAATAATTAGCAGGACACCAGCACATCATACCTTGTGTATCAAAAAGGATGTTTGTGGAAAATACAATTTCACTTTGTTACAAATGCTGCCGTATAGAGTACATTATGGTCAACTTTATTAGCCCAGTGATGGGCAATTGCACATGCCTATTATCACGTGGTATGCAAAATGTACCTTGATGTGGCCTTGATTAAGTGTGTGTATGTGTGTGTATGTGTGTGTGTGTGTGTGTGTGTGTGTGTGTGTGTGTGTGGGGGGGGGGGGGGGTTTAAAAAAAAAAACAA
>JAODUG010085423.1:0-12368 GCA_027564795.1 Aphredoderus sayanus
TCTCTCTCTCTCCCTCTCTCTCTCTCTCTCTCTCTCTCTCTCTCTCTCTCTCTCTCTCTCTCTCTCTCTCTCTCTCCTCCCTACCTTTTGTGTGTAACTCGCCCACCCTTTTGTCTGCCACATTGCCTCCATCTCTGACCTCTGTGCGTCCTCTCAGACGAGCCTGTGACGAGTCCCACCGCCGACAGGTCCGCGGTGGCTAAAAAACGCTTTACTTTACAGGGCTTCAGCAAGAGCCAGAAAGGTAATAGTAGCCGAATAGGAATGTAGACGCTTAGTGGATTAACGTCAGCTGTCGTACTAATGGACCCAACACAAATGGATAAAAAAGACATGGAGATCATTTAAACAAAGTTAGAATTATTCTAAAAATGATGATAGTATACACACATTTTAGGAAGCCAGGAAAATGGGACTTGTTCACAAAGTAAATGAATAACAACTACAAAAGATGTAGTAAATATACCAAACTACAGTAAAATACAAAGTATCGAAGGCCTTAGTTGAAACAAGTATATACTGATGTCTGAAAGATACAAAATCTAAATCTTAACACGTGCAATTACTGTGCCCTGTCTCTGTCTTCCAGACACTGTGTCCCCTGTTGGTAAAAGTCTAACATTCCCCATGGGCATGCTATGCCCATCAGGTACACCACTTTAACTTCTGCTAGCAGACAGAGAGATGTCTGGCCTCATGACCAATGTCAACATGTTAGCAAGGACTTTGCATGTCTTACCGTAGCCCAGCAGACTACTACTGTCTTAATAGTGGAGTAGTTTTGGTGTCCTGTAAGCTAGTCCAGGCCAAGAGAATAGCGACACCCACTGAAACAATGTTGAAGGCAGAACATTTTGTTCAAATTGGCAGTTGTAAATTGGAATGTTATTGGGCCCTTAAACAGCTTTCTTATTACACATACTTCTATCTTTTCCTGTCTCACACTGTTTGCCTCTTTCTCTCTTTCTTGTCGGCCTGTGGCCAGGCTCAGCGCTGAGCCCGGAACACAATCCGAAACGGCACTCAGTCAAGAGCGACCCCATGCCGTTTGGCTTCAGAGGTATAGCGCCCCCTACCCTCAGCCCCCCAACATGTCATCATAGAAGCCACTGAAACCCTTTCAAGTCACCACATCCCTTCAGGCCATTCTCCATTTGCCCTCCCACCTTCATCCAGTTCACTGTAGTAAAAATGAAGTTGGTGCAGTATTTCAGTGTGTACATTCCAATCGTTTCACGTGTGCTGGAATAACATCACACTGTTGCATTACTGACGTGTGTGTGTGTGTGTGTGTGTGTGTAACAATGACCGATGTATATTTTAGGATTCATTCAATTTAAAATGTGTTTTATGTGCGTTTATTTTATTGCTTAAGATTGAATGTAGTCGTATAACAGATAAAGTACAATCCAGTATTAGAGATGAGTTATTTCCAGACGCGTGCCATGTTGTCTTTGTTTAGTCAAATGTTTTTCAACTGTATCTTTCTTCACGTTAACATTCCTCCCCACCCCGTCCCCAATGACTGAGGGGCAGGTTCCCAGATTTGCTGAGTGGTCTTTCTCTTATCTAGAGCCCGGACCCCACATGACTCTGAGCAAAGTCAAATGGATGAGTACCTCTAGTCTGTTACAAAGCAAGAGGCAAGGTACATATAGAGCAGGTTTTAAACCACTGTAGGGGCGTGCGGTGTGTTGTGGTGTGGTTTGTGGTGTTAACTATCTACCCTTACCTCAAGCCAATGTATTTCCGTTCCTAGATGTGAGCTGCCACCTCGCCACAGTGTGGTATGGTACTGGTGTGGTTTTGCAGAGCAAAAATGGCATGATAGTTAACAGACAATGCTACTTTGACCTGCTAACTTTTTAATGTGTAGGGAATCACTGCAGTCTGCAATTCAGATGGCCTTATAATGAATCTGACTTCACTAGAGCTGTCCTTGGTCATTCCTTCTCTGATGTATCACATTAGATTCAAATAGCAGGCATACACTCATTTGGGGGGGAGGATGAGAAATAATTTTCCTAAAGGAAATTAAAGGTGAAAGTACTATAACTGACACCAGCCTTTTCTTGCTGACCTAAAAGAGGTGTGTGGTTGTTTGAATAATTTAAGTGGAGTTCTTCTAACTCGTTCGTACAGGTTCCAGTGTGTGTGATTTCTCGAGACCAGCCCAGTCGTGGCTTGGGATTTGGCTTCTCCTTTCCAACACTGGTGTGGGCATGCCTGCGTGTGTGCATCAGACAGTCAACTCATTCATCTGTCCATGGAGATCAATGGTTTTTAAATACCCTCCCCAAAATAGATGGGATTTTAAAGCATTCCAGCATAACGTAGCTTTTAAATATATAGATAGAAAAATAAATACTGTATGAACACCAATGGATAATTTAAATCTAGTATTTATGGAACTGGACTGTTTAAATTGTTTCTCCAGAATAGGAACTGAAGAATCTAGATTAAAAGACCCTCCCCTACCCACTACAAAATGGGGGTCCCGACCCACACGATAAAAACCACTGATCATGGGTGTGTGTTTGTCTATTTCACCTGTCCCATCACCCGCCCTTCAACCGCCCTGCCACTGTGCTATCATCACGTGTTCTCAAACCCCCCTCCCAAACTCTCTCTTACCCACCCCTCCTCCACCCTCAGGATGGAGCAAGGCGTCCCTCTCCGTCGACGCATCAGAGGAGCATGATGGGTACTCCAGTGGCGAGGAACCCATGAACTCTGACACCGAGGATGAAACTGGGAAGAAACTGGTAAGTGTGCTGATAGTTTAACAGGAATTATTCGCACTACATATTTAGCAATAAACTGAGACATTAAATGAGTAATTGACATTATTAGAAATCTGTTATTTATTACTGTACATATAATACATGATAACAGTGTCTGTTTAACATGCAAAATCTAATGCATAGCAGGAAAAAAAAGTTGTTCACTCTTTTATTTATTTATCTATTTTAACTATGAAAGTACATTAACGTTTGTGTTTATTGATGCAATCTGTCCAACTGCCCTTCACAGTTTATGTGCAGCACCACCTTGTGGCCTGGAAGAATCAGTCTAACAGTAAAACATGCTCCATCACCAGGATGGATATGATCACAAATATAATCATCTTGTCGTTTGAAATGACCAGCAACCAACCAGTGACCTATCCCCCCCTCCTCCCCCGCCCCCAGGCTCCAGGGAAGTACACAGTGGTCGCGGATTGTGAAAAGACTGGGCCTCAAGAACTGTCCGTTAAAAGCGGAGACATGGTTGAGCTCATCAAAGAAGGAGAGGACGGCCAATGGTAAGCTGTCTGATTTGTTGCTGATATTGAAATACTACATGGTGACCCGTTGGCTGAAGCTGAGGTTTGACCCCATCGCAGGTTCGTGAAAAACCTTCGGAGCAGCAAGGAGGGCTGGGTGGCTGCAGCCAACCTCCTCGCGCTGGTCACAGAGTCCAAGTCATCGCAGTCTCTCAGCAGCTCAGGTCAGTTACAGCAGGCTATGTCCAGTTAACACTCAGTTAATCGGCCATTGTCCCTATTTCTATGTTGCTTTGGGAAGTTGGAGAATGCATTTGAGTAAGTTAGGCTGATACAACCTCCTGTCAGGTTGAGGTTAGATGGAGATTTACATCATCTGTTTAGGATTTGGGAATAATAAGTAATGAAGTAGATGAAACATTGTTCCCCTAATATGATAGCGTTATAAAATCAAATCTGTTATTGTATCCTTTTTCAAATTATGAATTGATTAACAGCAGACTATTGGTGCTGTTGTTTGTGTGGTTGTCCTGTAGATGGCAGTGTCTCTGGGAACCTCAGCACTTCGTCCAGCTGTAGTGAGACCTACACCAGCTTCTCAGACATCAAGCCTTGACCTGGGGTCCCCGCTCTCACCTCAGACAAGTCAAACCAACTTTCACACAACTGGCCTGGAACCTCTGATATGATCCTATTGCTGTACTGCTTGCTCTATGCTTGGTCTGATAGATACATCCCAAACTACACCACTAGCATCTTTTGTGAGTTTGCCAGCTCGGGGAAGCCACTATACTTATTTGTAGATGGTTCTGGTAAACACACCTGTAGGCCTAATGAGAAGTGTAATATACATGCCCTTTGTCTATTAACAAGACTTGAATTCTTGAGTAACACCAATGTTCTCCACTTTTCTAGTGTATCCATAAAATTAAAGAAAAAAGGAAAAGGCTTAGGTTTAACTGCATTGCAGTAAACATTTCCTGCCACATTTCTGTCACACCGTATTGATTTGAGACCCAAATATGGTTCAGGCACAAAAAATCCCATCTGGATTAAGACCTTTTATACAATGTTTGGCACAAGTCTACACTGATCATTCACGTAGGAAAAGCAACCCATTTTTTTCTCCCTTTTCTTCCAGATTAGTTTATTTATTTCCTTGATGGAACAGCCACAATGCATCTGGAGTCTTGACACTATATTGTACAGCACCACCTGGTGGCCAGTCGCCCCAATAACACCTACATCCCTCCAACTCCTCTCTCAAATCACAGACAGCAGCTCAGTGTGGAAAGACTAGTATTATCTCTCAGGAACAGAGAAGGTGTGTGTGTGTGTAAACATGAGCGCAACCCTCTCTAGTCCAAGCCCCGCCCATAAGTGTTTGATTGACAGTTTCTGCCTGGTTTATTCTGCTCTCGTAATGAAAGCAGGCCTGATCATGTAGCCCAGCCCCACTCAGGCATTTGACAGTAGGGCCTACTATAGCAAAGACCAGTTGAACATGTTCGTTCAGACTACTATAGTATCAAACCATTCAGCCTATTTAGCCTATGAGACGCAATATGTCTGAATCAGTGAAACGTTTTCAACCATGAGGGGTTGCAAACAGTGAACCACTGTTTTAATAACACACCATAAAGATACAAACATAATCACCCTTAATGTGTGTGCTTCTGCACATTTTATAACATAGAATAAAAATAGTTTCTTCAGATGTATTTATTTATTTTTTTCTTTCTTTTTACACATTTTAAAGTTGCTCCCCTCCCCCTCAACAGAATCTTGTGACTGCTGTCCGTGTCCCAAGCACCCCAATCCAGTTTGATGAGCAATGGTCTCGATAACATTGGCTTCCCACACCTGCTGTCAGCCATACTGTATATGGTATGCACTATGCACACAGGTGACTCTGGGCTCGTGTTAATTCGTGCTGGAATGTCAGTACTATCATTTAAACGTTATTATTTATAATATTATTATACTAATACTAAACACAAAAGCTCAAGAGGCCTCGTATTGTCAAACTGTAAGCAAGACCATAGAGTTACAGTTACTGTGAATGGGTAACCTGTGTGTACGATGGAACTTGTTACATTTGTACATTTTGTTTCATGTACTAAATGTCTAATATTATTTACTCAGATTTGTACATGTTGAACAGTCGTGTTTTTTGTGAGTCTCTTCGAAACGACCCCCCAACCACCAGTTTATTTGCTAATAATCTTTATATATGTAAACCCTATAAAGGCATCAGTTTTTACACACCCTTGTGATAATATTCAGTTTATTTTCTACCCACTTATCTACCTGAAAAGGGCACTTTTCAGCAAAAATCAGCATCGGACTACAATCACATCGTGAAACACAATAAATGATTGGGAGGCTATTGTTGACTTGGTAGCTCAAGCAATGAGAATGATTGTAATATTTAATTAATGTTATGCAGCACATTGCAGCAACCACTGTCTTTATTTTCCTATTGTATCCATGTGTTATCAAAACCGTATGAGATATGAGTACATACTGTGTATATTTCTGTAAATATGTAATTCTGAAATGTATGTATTACAAAAAGCAGCTTTAATAAAGTATGAGACTGTCTCCTTTTTTGGTGTTTGCTCAATAATTATTTTACCGGTCATATTGTAAAATGTAGCCTACTTATAGTACTTTAAATCAATAAAAGAAATTGCCACTGAAGCATCATCAGTAGGCAACATCAAAACGGAGATATAGGACCTATTAATTTAGACTACCTGTAAACTCAAAGCAGCAAACTAGAACTTACACAATTCACTCGGTAAAGAGGTGAAATAATATATAAACTGTAGGTTTATTATATTTAAACTGCCTTTTATAACTCTATTGACGTTTTGATCCGGAAGCGTATTTCCACCCTGTGACCACGAACATCCAATAGGTTTCTCCGTTGTCACACAGCCATGATTTGGCTCGGGACGCGTTCCAATATGTAACCACCTTATTGCCTGCTTCCTTCGTTCTTTGCCTTCTCTACCCGCTGATACATCTAGACTGTGACAAGCTGCGCACAGCACCCTCCGTCCTGCTTACACTTGTCCGGATTAAATCAAGTCAGTGATATCATAGTGTACAGGACCGGGACGAGTACCAATACCTATAGAATCGAACGAGTTTCACGACCTCATCTGGATAAATACCAAATGGCATTCTGCGCTGCCTTCTTGAAAGATTCCACACATTTTAATTCGCACATACTCATATTGCGCTGACTTCCAGCCTGCAGAAACAACGGTGCGTGACTACAAATCTCATCATTGGGTTTAGGATACTCTGAACCAGGCTAGAAGCGACCAAGATAGAGAAGATCCTGCAAATATCCTCCCACTGTAAGTGTTTATTTCTACCCTTTGCGGCGGGGTTAGCAAACGCCTTCAGTTATTGGTACGATATGGCCATTGACAAGCCTTAAAAACTTAAATCTGGTGTAAAAATCGCTGCAATGCTGCTGAATAAATCAGATGTGGTCATTTTTCTTACTTAGTTCTTTTGATTTGCGTTTGAAATGGGTCAAACAACAATGGACTTGGCTGGAGGCAGAAGGGGTGTAGTCTGTGAAAATCACATTGTCTGCTATTATTTATGTGCGGCCTCAGATTTTATTGTGCTACCAGCGCAGTTTTGAGGGGCCGAGCTTCCCTAAACAATGTTCTTCACGCGGCCTTTTAATAGTCTGCAGCACTTTAACGCATTGTGGCGTTTGTGTTGCTACCCACAGTATTGAAGGAGGGGATGCCATATAACGATCGCATAGGATATAAGGCTACTGGGGGCCAATGACTGTCACGCTGTGGGCCAGCTGTCACTACATAAAATATGCTGATGTAGAGCAAAGGGTCTCACGTTGTGCCCCCCGCGACCCCCTGGGGTCCCCACCCACCCACCCTACCCCGTACTATAGGCTATAGAGAACCCGTCGGACATGTCCATTTGTTTGTAGACACATTACAGCTAGTTCTATGGTGTGAGGGGAACTCGTATATGTGTGACTGTAATCCCATGTGGTGGAAACCAGCATTACAAAAACACTCATGTTTTTGGTTTAATACATGTGTGTGTGTGTGTGCCTCCCACAACTGAATGCTGAGTATCTGCTGTTCCTCTCTACCCTTACTGGCTCACACTCATCTCTACTCCTCCCCCTACTTCCAGTCACACTTTCACAGACAGAAACGGTGAGCTGGTGCAGGTTTCCGCCAAATTATGCCAAATCTGGCTCTAGGCATCTGTCTTGTCTCTGCTCTGACAAGTTTCCTTAGTGGAGCATCAACAGCGTGATGGTACATGTCCCGAGTCTCCGCTGACTCTCGGTCATGCCGTCTAGATGTAGGCACAGCTGAAGAGGGGAGAGTTTCACCCATGGCAAACCCTCTGCTCCGGAGCATGTGACACCACTTCACTGCTGTGTACACTGAGTGATGTAAGACTGTTTGACAAGGGATCGGTCTCGCTCTCTCTCTCTCTCCTGCTCCCTCCCTCCCAGTTATAAATGGCTCTGCAGTGACAACAATGTGTTGCCTCAGTGCTGAAATGTTCGGCCGCGGCAGGGTTAGAGAAGCCAGAGACGCGGTAGGGTCCAACGTCCTTTTCAGTCAGGGCGAAGTTGGCCTGTCCATAAGTTCACATTCTAGTTGAAGGCGGTGTGGTAGGTCAAAGATGGCTGCCTGTATTTGCCAACATTTTAGTCACTCGACAAGAAATGTTGTGCAATTATAGATTTGAGAGGATCATAGAAATGCAAGCATTTTCCATGTAGACCAAAACAAAATGTGTATATTTCATAAGACCAAATTAGAGGTTTAAATAAGACTGAAATGTGTCACTCGCACAGACTGATTAGAAAAAAAATTAACTACATTATTTTACTTTTAAAACTTGATTTCAATGTCTAATTTTTGCTTGCATATATTAGGCCATAAAGCATGCCCATGCAAAAAATATTTTGGTTGTGGTTGTCAATATTTGTAGTACTAGTTGCAGAGGGAAAGCTTTTTCTAGACTTTTTGGCAGCTTTAAAATGTGAGCTACGATTCATCATTCTAAATTTGTTGAACCTTTTAAAGTCTGTAGTTTGGTAAACATAAGTGGCTTCTGATGTTTGTTTACTGTAACTACTTTAACATCAAGGCCTATGTCGCATATGTCAATTACTGCAACATATTCATCCAGTATAAAACTGTAAACCAGGCATTGTGAGTTCAACCATGGAGTTTTCATGTGACACTGTGACTGATCCAAAGTTACTTTAGGTAAACTTTTTAGTTTTAAGCTTAGATCTGTTTACTTTGCACATGATTGGTAGCTTGGTGTTAAGAGATAGATAGATAGGCTTACTGCGTTCAGTGTTTATTTATTTGGTAAGGTGGTGTTAGATCTGTTCCCACAGTAGAAATTGTACTGCTGTTGGGATTACATTTACATACAGTACAGCAGACCAAAGCTATTTTCAATAAGTACATTTGTAAATGGCTGAATGTTTGTTGTAAGATAACAACATTCTATATATATAATACATTACAACAGCATGACATCAATGCTAATCTTCCCAAATACATTCAACTTCATATTTGCTGTTTGTGTGTAATGGCAATTGTATGCTGTGTTTGATACAAGTGTCAGCTCTATGACGCAAGTGTAAAACTGTAATGGTCGCAGTGCATCAGTACTGAAATCTAAAGAGAAGATCAGGTGTCAACAGAAACTGTTAACAAAAATAACGTTTTGTTAACAGTTTCTGTTGAAACACGTAACTGCCGTTTGAGTGATATGGGTGAGTGACTTTTTAAAATGAATCTTTTTAATTAAAGCTTGAGATTCTGTTTGCTTAATGAAAGCTTTTCATGAATCTAGTTAGCTGTGTGGCCAACTCCTTGGGCACCAGATTAATTCCATTACATAAGTCTTAAGTAGGTGGCCTGTGAAAATGTAGGCTTTACACTTAACCCAGAGCTTTAGATCTTCCTGATCTGGGTGAAGACTCCCAAGATGGGGAAGATTAAAATGGATTCTGAGTTACATTCTGAGTTAAAGGGAAGCTGCTTGATGTATGGCTTGAATTGGAACAGGGGAGTCTATTAACAGGGTGAAATACAGTATGTCATAATAGCAGATGACATGATTATTTTCTCAAAGTGCATGTAGCCTAACGTATACTATAAAGATGAGTGCAGACAGAGAACTTTGTAACCTGTTTAGTTAAACCTGTTAGCCAACACAATAGCAGTCAACAAGCAGGAAAAACTCTGTACTGTAGGTCACCTGATTGACAGCCACTCGCCTTTTAAACCCTGCCCACTTCAAGTACACAGAACAGCATAGTTCTCTTTTTACTTCTGATGGTGGGATTACAGTACCAGAAGTGTGACCAGGTTCCATTGTACTATGACCTCATGCTGGGATTACACACCTTTCTGAGAAATGACGTGAACACCAGTGGCTCTCTTAAATTGTGGGGGAAATACTTTTGGTGATAGCAGGGTAGGGATTGCAGTGGAACATACATTTCAAAGCTCAGTCAATTCACGCCAATGTGTAATCACTACATTTATGCAAGAGTGTGGTTCCCATCTATCTAAATGGATAAATCTTACACATACACACGATATATATATTTGTATTGCAATCTTTTGATTACCTTTTATGTTGTAGATGTGGATTAGGCCTATAGGCTATTGCATACAACTTTAATTTCCTTGCTGATTCATCAGCAACAGCAGGTAGCCTATCTGCTTTGTTCAGTGTTTGGGAAGCACTGGTTTTAGATTTGTTTTTATTTTTACTACAGCAGTAATTAAGATAAAATGCGTAAACACCTTCTCCACTTCAAACAGAAAAGGAAACGAATGAAATAGTTGTCATTGGTGACTCATGCTGAATACAGATGCTGTATGAAGTAACTGCTGTTGGGCAATGTAGTTAGTTATTTATAAGCCCAGTGGTGAACCGTCCCTGCAAGAGAGCACTGTGATATCTAAACAAGATATAATGTGACATCTACAGCAGCAATTGATTCCCAGGTACAGGTGAATTGCGGAAGTGAGCTCTGTACAGTATACAATTTAGATATGGAGAGAGAGAGATCAAGGAATGAAGGTAGGTCAATGTTTTGTCATTCCCAGCCAAGGATTAGCTGTAGTTCCACTGTAATAGATGTGGTCATACACCTCATGCTAACTACTGTAGAAAGATCGTAGCTGCAGGCTGGTTATGAAGACATACCCAAATACATGGTTTCCTTGCGTTGTCATTTACATTTACGGAATTTGGCAGACGCTTTTATGCAAAGCGACTTACTGTACATTTGTCAATAGTTGGAGAGGTCATACAAGGTCAATCAATCGTAGCATAATGTCATTATGTCTACCACCACGTAGTCATATAAAAAATAATAGGTAAAGGCCTAACTAATCAAGGGCTTAGTAGGTTTTTTATTATTATTAAATGTAGAAGGAGCATGACAAGTAAGAGCAAGAGGTAAGTGCATGAGGAGTAAACAGGGGATTCAAAGTTTACACTTTGAGATAAGAGTGAGTGCTAAGAGGTGGCGAGGTCATTGGTGGAGGTACCAAGGTGGATTGTGAAGAGATGTGTCTTGAGTCTCCTACGGAAGATGGGTAGTGTTTCCACCGTTGTGAATGTTGCTGAAAGCTCATTCCACACCTGGGGTACCATGACATTGATTTGGTGGTGCGCTGCTATGCGTGGATGCCAGTATCACCACTTAAATTGCAATTGTCCTGATTGGACATGTACATAATGAAGTTAGAATAATTGTTTTGGTACAGCAGTAGTTGTTGTTCCTTTTTAAATGTTTTTCTTTCTGTGGCGGTCATCTCCTCAGTCCCTAACATGGGTCTAAATGTAGGATATACTTGGCTGTATTGTTGTGAAAGTATGACTAATGCAGTGACTACAATACACTGCTGTCTTTTAAATATCTGGATACATTTTCTGTTTTGCTAATTTCAGATTGTGGCTGTTGATAGCCTGGGCAAAATAAGAGCTACTATAAATATTACCCAGAATAAAAACCACACATTTGGACTAGAGAGAAAGGAACAGAGCTGTTCAGTATGTAATATCCAGTCCACCCCAAATAATGCCAGTGTACAGCACTGTTTCAATTTCTAACCTGTTGGTTGTACAAAGATGAGCTGCAAAATAACTTGTTGCAGTGCACTTTAATACTAAAGTCTAGTACTTGTTTTGTCACATTTTTGACCCGACAGCGTTGCAGTGTTATATTTTCTCTGTTTCCTCCATCTGACACCCATGCTAGTCACGTTCACATGCAATTTTACGTGTGAGGTTTGTAGTTAAGACTCAACACGAACCTGGAATGTGTGTTTGGTTCTATACACATGTGGTCTCTCTCTCTCTCTCTCAAAGTCTGGGCTCTCGCCTCCAGGGGCCGTTTGTTGGGTTGTCATGCCAACCAGCTGAACTCTGAGCTGCAGGTCGCCCAAAACATTTAGGAAGACCATCCATTCTTCAGCTGATTATTATTCAGTGAGCTTGTGTTGTAGCTTCCAGGATGACAGACACTAAGAAATATTTGAGACTTATAAACCATATACAACTATCTCCATCTCAAACATGAGTTTATAAGTACAGAATTAGTTATTTTATTCAACGTATCATCCCACCGATGATGCCATATTTACCCATCACATCTACACCAGTAGGTGAGCCACTGAAAGAAATGTTTTTAGGATCTGGATTTTCATCCTGCATCTATCCATTAGTTTTCAAAAACATGTTCCTTCTAATGGGTCTTATCTGATTTCTCTGAGTCCTACTGACTGTGTGCTCCCTGCTTTAGTTCCTACTGACTGTGCTCCCTGCTTTAGTTCCTACTGACTGTGTGCCCTGCTTTAGTTCCTACTGACTGTGTGCTCCCTGCTTTAGTTCCTACTGACTGTGTGCTCCCTGCTTTAGTTCCTACTGACTGTGTGCCCTGCTTTAGTTCCTACTGACTGTGTGCCCCCTGCTTTAGTTCCTACTGACTGTGTGCTCCCTGCTTTAGTTCCTACTGACTGTGTGCCCTGCTTTAGTTCCTACT
>JAODUG010085434.1:0-12367 GCA_027564795.1 Aphredoderus sayanus
AAAAAGGGGTTTCCCGGCCCCCCCCCCCCCCCCCCCCCACCACCAGTTATTGAGACGCCTGGCGACCTCGGCGGCACCGTGTCGGACATCTTGGCTCGGCGGATGCGAGAGCTGGAGCTCCGCAGTCAGCTGGGCACCTCCCCTACCTGGATGTCTCAATTTGAGGAGGCGGGGGAGGGTTCCCGAGGCGTCGGCCACCCTCGCCCCTCTGCCTCCCCCCTGTGCCCCCACCGCTGCCCGCGGCCGGGCCTGCAGTCCTCGGACGCCAGCCTGACCTCAGGCAGCGACAGCCCCTGCAGTCCCCGCCGCCACCACCCTCGCCACGGCTGGCCTGACGCCGCCTTGACCTTCTCGGTGGTGCCGTCCTCGCCGCCGCCGTCGCGCTTGAGGCCGCGCACTCTGTCGCTGGACGCCAAGCTCAGCACCCTCCGAGGGAGGGGCTACGGTGGTGGTGGTGGAGGGGGAGGGGCCTTGCAGTGCTCCTGCCCGCCTGCCGCTACCTCGCTGCTGGCCCCGCTCCAGGCCGACCCCGCTCGCTCCCCGCGGCCGCCGCGCCAGGCCCCGACCGCGCTCTCCTGCTCCAGCTCCGCCTCCACCTCCAGCTCCACCTCCAGCAACAGCGAGGGGAGCCACAGCCCCGAGTCGTCCGAAGGAGCCCCCTTCTCAAGGCCCTCGGCGGCCCGCCGCAGCCTCAGGAATTTCCGGGCCAGGCTGGACCCTCGCAACTGGCTCCAGAGTCAGGTATGAGCTCAGCTCGCCTGGCGGACAAGCCCCTCTGTGGCAGGTGTCACCAAACCATGGTTTCACTGTCTTATCGTGGGATAATTAATGTGTGCTTATTAAGAAACCTAACATATGTGAACTGACCTCAGGCAACCTGCTAAACCACATATCCAGTCTTGAGGACAGGTTGCCTCTCTGATGGAGGGTGCACCAGGAAAGGTCTCCTTCCCCACAGTTAACTGGAATGTCTGCAGGCGGGTTGTTTAACCCAGTTGTGGCTACAAATAGTCCAGGACTACATGGGAGATCCTCTGAGAGCATGTGATGGCGATGCTATTTGGGAGTAGTAACACTTAGAACAAAGTCGCAGCCTATTACACCATCCACACTGACTTTTTCGTAGTCTTCAACAAATCTATATTTTTTTCAACTTTAACAGCCATACTGATCCCACACTTCAAATGTGTTTCCAAAGTGATTGAAGTATTAGCAGTATTACTGTTTCTGGTATTTTGTAAGTAATGATTTGTGTCTGCACTACAAGAGGCACTTGGCATGTAACATCAACAAATCATTATTTTTCAGACTGATGACAGGACATTCTCAGCATGGGAAGAGGGTTTATTTGTCTGTACTTACTGTGATAACTTATCCAGCATACCTGTTGGCCAATTTACATAGACAAGATAATCAAAGTATCTCTGTAAAACACTGCACATTTTTTGCATGGTTGCATTTGGTAGCCTGAAGCTAAATTTAGTGTGTTCACATTTACTGTACTGGTTGTTACTGTGAGCTCTTCAGGGTTAATTATCTGTGATTTGTTCATCACTCTTACACTTTTAAATTTACAGAATATATATGAGGTTATTGTCATAATTAGAACATTTAATTAATAAGTATTTAACTTTGAAACCATATAAAACATACCTAAATAAACCAAAGTTTATTCATTGCTTAATCAATATTCACAGGCAAATGGTTTTATTAAGCTATAAGAATCAAGCCATACTAATAATTCTGCTACTTGAGAATATATTAAGAATAGACGCAGAAAGAGAATAGATTGAGAATAGAGGAACCTGCTTACATAAACTATTGGTCTTGGCTGCAATTTAATGTGAAATGACCATCAGTCTAATATTGTGCAATAGAGTGATTTTCTGAGGTTTTTTGTTTAAATGCCAATAAAATAATATAATATCATAGTAAGGTCACATGGCTACATAGTTATGTTTACCCTGCCATTATTTTCTGTTTGTTTAATACAATTATTTTTCATAACATCAGAATATCTGAAGCAGATAGAACAATGTTTGACTCCTTCATTATTATAGCATAGTTTCAGCTGTTTGGTATTGATACTTTTTTTTCCAGGGCTCAGAATAGGGGCAACTGTACTAAACATTTTAAAATGTCTAATGCTTGAAGCAGCATTTGTTACTGTACATTTATTTTTTTAAGTTAACAAATAAAAGTTTTGTCTTGTTAAAATCTATTTTACATTATTGATTTTGTTATAAATGCAGCTATATGTTTATATGATTTTAACAGATGATGTGCATTTATTAACTGCTGCAAAAAATAACATTGAATGTTATACCTTTGTTAGCAGGGCAGGCTA
Organism: Aphredoderus sayanus; assembly: GCA_027564795.1. Taxonomy (NCBI): domain Eukaryota; kingdom Metazoa; phylum Chordata; class Actinopteri; order Percopsiformes; family Aphredoderidae; genus Aphredoderus; species Aphredoderus sayanus. Next base: position 2,348 of record JAODUG010085434.1, read on the forward strand.
TATATGTTCTGCATGCACAATGTCCTAGAGGGCAAATGCATATATAAGGGTTGTGGTTGTTTAAATAATATAACATTCTAATAAATGCTTTTTCAATTTGCAACTGCTTGCATTTGTTTTCTTTTCTGACGGCCAAACCTCTAGACATGGAGAGCAGAGGCTTTATTTTCTGTTTCCGTTTTGAAAGCTTAGATAGGTACAACAGTACAAAGCGCAGCAACAAACATAGGAGGTAGTAGACACTGAGTTTTCACTGAGCATTGTAATATGCATAGAGAAATCTGATGGCCATGACTCCTGTAACCTTTGAGAATATGGCGTTCTGTTAGCGCTGCTTGGATGTATTATTGCCGTGCCATTGCTTCTTCACATTAGTGTACAAATACAACTTAAATATATTTGTACAGAATCACAAATGTATACACACATAATGCAGAATATTACTTATGCCCTTGAGTAATAATAAAGGTCATTACTCTGTGGATTACATACCAAAACTAATAACATAATTTTACATTTACAGTATATAGCTTTTATCCAAAGTGACTTAGAATTAGCACATTTGTCAATAGCTGAGAATAGGTCATGGACCAGTCATGGTAAGCAAACAACATTGTTAGAATAATGACAGCAGCATGTCATCAGGGCTAACTTGGCTATAAATTACACCAACATAATATTCAATCCTCAAAATAATTTCTAATGGAATAAATACCAGCAAATATCTGATCTAAGAGGAAAAGATCTAAGGAAAGATAACTATTTATTTGTATTAGATGAGATAGAAGATAGATGGTTGTCAGAGAACTTCAGTTAGTGTGGAAGGGAAGAGGACAGTGGCCGAGGTACCGAAGTGGATAAAGTTCCCTCCTCCTCTGCTATGTGGACTTTGACACATTGTATGCTCCTCTCGTTACATATCTTCTCACTAGCAGGCACTCCGGGGATTGGATGCCCGCAGTGCCACGCCCGCCAGGGTCCTCCAAGCAAAAGTAGAGAACTTAGCGGGGCATGTTCCTGCTCTGCTAATGTATGTGGATGCAATCCTGTGCAGACGCTTCCCCCCAAAGGCATTGTAGTGTCCCGGGAGGACCTGGTCAACCTGCAGAGTACATTGGCACACTATAAACACACCAGTGATGCTAATAGTGTGTGAGGATGATGCTGCGCTATTTCAGCCTAGAGTGTGATAATGCTACTAGTTTGGGGGAAATGTTCACCACGTTACTTACACAGTTTAGTCCATTGACTAAGGTAAGGTCCTTTGTGTTATAGCAAATGGTACTCTCTACATTCTAAAATGTCTGCACAGATACTTCTGCACTTAACGTTTGCAAACTTACCTTTTGAAGAATTGTTTAAACAATTTTAAACAACAAAGCAAAGCTTGAATTCCTAACAATACTGTGCAAAAAATTTTTGTTTTTACTATCTTTTTTATTTTGTATTTCTCAAGTAAAGTCTTAACAACTTTACTTGAACATTATTTTTTTATTCTGGTGGACATTGCTGTAGTAGTCAGCCAGCATGTCAATTAACTGACACGGCAGATGGTTGTTACACACACAACCGTATATAGTTATATGCACACCATCTATGAACCATCCATCGAAACTGTTTAGAAAAGGGCAGGCAGGTGATTGGATGAACCATCTGTCTATATGTAGGACCCGCCATTGTTGTTTGAGTCAATTTCGCTGTCGTCACACCTAATAGCTACCAGTACGACGCCGATGATAGATGTACCGGACAGAATCGAAAAGACAGCTTCCCTCTCCAGACTGATTCTTGCAGCGAAGTCGAACTAGCTCGCGACATCAGGATGGTCTGGTCTACATGTCAATTGCAAACGCCTGCAACACTTCTGTGGCATCTGTGGCATTGTATTGTGTAATAAAACTCCACATTTCAGAGTGGCCGTTGTGACCACTCAAAGCCGCATGTGTGCAATAATCATGCTGTTTAATCAGAATCTTGCAATGGCATGCCATCAGGTGAGGTGGATGGACTCCTTGGTGAAGTGCTCACTACTAACACCCACGTTTGAGAGAAAAAACCCTTTTCTGTGCATATTCCAAGTCAGATATATTAACCTATTACTAACTCATGTAAAATGGGAGTGAAAACAGGCGTTTACATTTTTGTTCCGTATGCAGCTGACACTGAGCCTAACTCACTTACATGCTGACCCATATTAAAACTGTAGTTGGTGTAAGAACTTCTCATCTTTACCTGTTCGCTGTCCACTAAGCCCACCAGGCGCTCGCAGCTGCTGATGTAGTCCCTGACGTGGCTGAAGGGCAGCCAGTCGATCATGGCGCCATCGTATGCCACGTCTCCGCTGAACAGCAGCTTGTTATCGCGGTCGTGGAGGCAGATGCACCCCCGCGAGTGGCCGGGCATGTGGAGCACTGTTAGCTGTCTGTCACCCAAATTGATTACATCACCTGGGTAGAGACGGACAGACAGACAAAGAAAGATTATATCACACACCTGCAGCATTTTCAGAGTCATTCATATTTTAATAAGTATACATCATGGGCCTGATTTGCCTGATCAAAAGAAAGATTGGGTTCTCCCTCATGTCTTTGATATAATTGAAATTTAACAGAGCATATATGAGTGTACGTTGCAACTGCCACAGTGGGCAGTACGATATTGATACAGCACTGCAGTAGCAGCTCTGACACAGCAGAATAAGTAAGTGTATTGACCGAGTATGCAGAAATGACAGTCGGAAAAAATCCCGGGGTTGGGTTGGGTGGGGGGGCCGAGAAGATATGTCTCACTAGATACATTTGTCAACTTTGACAAAAGTAAAACATGCCAGGTTTGGGGGTGTATGTTTTTGGCAATGTTATCTCTGTGGGATTAAGGTGGTGAACCATGAGTAAAACACGATATTGGTAATATAGGTTATATGATACTTTCTGCTTCTATATGGGACCTGGGTCTGTTCACTTCACTGCTGTTCTTGTACTGTATTACTTTCTCCCCAGAAAGGCAATACATAAAATCCATAATAAGTCTGATTTATGATATAATAGTTGTGCAGAAAGGACATTCAGATGATGGTCACTCAGTGATATGCAGTCCTTCATTACTTAAAGTGCACATCCACATTGGACCACTTAAGGCTGCTTGTGTGTACATATACAAACAAATTCATTGCAATAATAATGCCAATGATTTTGTGTTGGTTCCAAATCATTAAAAGGGCGGTGGATGACACAGCTATATGGCTCACTGCAGGTGTATTTGGAAAGCCAGTGCCGGTCATCTGTCAAGCTGATTCAGCAGAATAAATCATCTGATGTGTACACCCAAAACTCTATCTGGAGCACTGTGTAAACCATCTTGACTGCAGCAAAGACAGTTTTATCGAGCGCATGCTTAGCTTGCAATACACATTAAGAAACCAATTAGTGGACTTCATCGCAAGCCCACTAACACAACATTGTACATACCCTCTTGTAATATATGTGTTGGCTGAACTGCTTTGACTTTATAGTGCCTTGCCCTCCATCCCGGACTAGGAGATTGTACGATCTCTCTGTCACTGAGCCAGGTTACGGTCTCGAAGTTGTCTCCATTGGAAAGCGCATCGACCTCTGCACTGTGGACGCCCACCTGTTTGAACTGATGTAGACCGCCCGAGTGGTCAAAGTGGGCGTGGGTGGCGATAGCTAGGAGAGGATTCTTCTTCTGCGGATCCTCACCCAGCAGTCCCTTGGCGTCAATGTAATCAGGTAAGCTCCTCAACCCTAAACCGGTGTCTATCACCACGTCTTGATGCGAGCCCCGCAGCAGCCAGATATTTGCCCTGTTTTCAGATTCGTAGAATCGCTCTTGGATCCAGAACAGTCCGTCTCCAAGCGACTTGTGTGCATACCACTCTGTCGCAGACATCCCAGTTCATGCAGGTGTCGATGTGTGGATGATCGATCGATTCTGATAATAGGCCCACGAGCGATTTAGCAACAAAAATGTATCGGTTCGACAGTGATATGTTGTCATTACCCTATGGTGGTAGGCCGAACTACACCCCTTTTGGGAAGGGTGCGAACAATTGGACAAACAGACGCCTGACGAAAACGTAAACCTACTATTATTGGCCATAAAAGGCTACGCCTTCCTCTATCGTCACAGAAGGCGTGTTGTGTTTTAATAAAACTCTTTACGCTTGTGGAGAGAGGAGTGGACTGGATTCTATGTAGTGTAATGTAATATTGAGACTATTGTTTCCCTTCAGCGTCATTTGTTTATCAAATTAAGTGGTAATAAAAACGCTGCATAGTGATTATTTTCGTTAGACTTGTTCATCCCATTAAACGGGGTGGCAGAGTGCGGTGAACATGAGGGTGAAAACGTGCTGATTCAGGCATTGCTTAATTCCAGTCAACCAGCCGGACAGTACAAAGTACATTTTGCGTTTTGTAAGTCATGGAATGATGCTGTAAAGCAGATAGTAAAAAAAGTTAAAAACAGGAACGTCATGTCATGTTGTCAATTATGTATTTTAATACTGAACTGTTATCATGTTTATCTCGTCTACTTGTAAACACAGTAGCCTATATTTCTATGCAAACGCCCATGCCAGGCGAACAGGATTGGATTGTTGCTTTGTTTTTATATGGATTCTGTATATAGTAGGTATACCGTGTTGCAAGGTTGCAACCATGGCGGGCAAAGGCCGAGGTATAGCAGCCTTTACTTTCAACATTGAAGCTCTGGGAATTACTAGGGGTTGCATGCCAGAAGCCAGGGTGGGGCCCAGACCACTTTTTCCTGTTAGTACAACACTCGCGCATCTGAATATTATTATGTCCTACTCAGATTTGTCATACATGTTTCAAACATGTATCTATTTCAGCAAAGATAATTATGTATACGGCAGCTCAGTCGTACGTTGCTGTTGCTGTTCTATGGACTAGTACTTTGACAAAATCGTTTTTCTTTTCTAGAACACAGAGTTCAAGCCAGTGCCTCTGAAAGCTGGTGAGGAGGTAGAGTACATGCTGGCCTTGAAACAGGAGATGAGGGGCAAGATGCAACGGCTACCACACAACGTCAAGCCTGAGTCTGCAAAGCCTGGTGAGTGCAGTGCATTACTTGTAATGTCATGGCAAGCCACGTTTCTGCTATTAGGTGAGGTAATACTGCACTCAAGATCTCCAGCATTTAATTATGGTCATATATGGAGATGGTGAGAAAACAATTTACTGCTGGCCATTGAGTTAGATCTACTGCCTCAATTGCCAGCAGACATTTAGGAGCTAGTAATATCATGTGGTTTACATTGTCTTGCCTGAATATGTTGGTATAGCCCTCAAAATGTACTCAGAAATCTCGTATTTGGCCACACAGTGGCGCCATCTGATTGTGTATGATTTGTGTGTTTTTCAATTGGCATTGCTGTGTGTATTATTTATTTATGTTGTTTTTTGTGCCTTTTAACCCTCGTAATGTACTCAGAAATCTCGTATTTGACCACACGGCGGCGCCATCTGATTGTGATTGATTTGTGTGTTTTTCAATTGGCATTGCTGTGTGTATTTATTTATTAATTAATTTGTTATGTATTTATGTTGTTTTTTGTGCCTTTTTAACCGTCCTGTTGTCCTCGGGTTTCAAACTCACATCTTGTTGTGTCAGCAGTGCACATCATATGTCTGTGTAAGCTGTAGTATTAGGTTTAACACCTTTTATCTGCCACAAAGACCTAGTGATTTGGGTCATTTTGACCCAGAGGACATCAAGAGGGTTAAATTACAGCACCATATTGATTCCAACAATATCTATCTTCTATAATATTAATATCAATATTGTTGGAGATGTGAATAAACAATCCAAAAAGGCGTTACCATGACTGAGAATTAGATAATCACATCACATAATGCAAGTGTGTGTTTCTGTTTGAGAATATATTCCAGTAAAACCATCTTCTTTTGACACACGAAATAGATGTGGAAAGATACAAGGAGAGGTACCTGAAGCAAAGCCAAATAGATGATGAGAACTGGACTCCAGGTATGTATCCAGTTGTTATGGTTTTTGAGCAGAGTGAGACATTTTAGAATATAATTGTAATCAATGATTTTAGACTGGAACCGTTTTCCAAAAGAACTGATGCCACAAAAGAAAAAGCCACGCATAAAACCAGGTATATAGTCCATTTTATATTAAGAGCATTTTTGTTAATTTTGTGTTAAATAAGAGCAGACAATAGCCAAGTGTGTATTTTATACAGCCATAAAAAAGAAAATTGTGAAGATATCAAGCAAAGATGCCAAGGAAGTGCTAAGTAAATTAGATGTAAGTCAACTTTTGTCATTTTGACCTGGTATTTTCAACATGCACACAATATTGTCTACATATGATTCAGAAAATAAAATGTCAAAAGTCAATATTATAAAAAGCATGTGACATTGCTAGTAGGTTTCATACAAATGGTGGTCAGTTAAAACTAAACACTTTGTTCCCTCTTGTCATACTCCTTTTTTGTGGGGGACACGTTTATATTACATATAAATGTTAAAAATAAAATTAAACCAACTTTGTTCAGCAACTTGAAAAGGGAGATGGGAATGATGAAAAATCAGACGATGAGAAAGAAAATAAAAAAGGGGAAGAGGATGAGGAAATTGTAGAGGACGAATTGGATGAAGAGGACATGGAAGAGGTAAGTATAATAGGTAACTGTAGCAATGTCGCATATATAAGATAAACAGTAAAACACGTTTTTTTCTCTGTAGGAAAATGACTATATCGACAGCTATTTCGACAATGGTGAGGATTTTGCTGCGGCCAGTGACGATAATATGGATGGTGAAGCAACATACTGAAGCCACTGGGGCTGCCGTAGCTCCCTCCGCTATGCAACCTGATCTGAAGATGCACTACAGAGTTCATAATACTCACATTTTTATTTTTCTGTTTTGTACAAGACAGTTTAAAATGCCATTTTGCTGAAGTACTTATTGTTGCAAAAGTATGATCATGACTTGGACAAGGCTGCACAACAATAATTTATTCAAAATATATTTATTTTCCAGCCTGTTCCATGTCCACAGTTTAAAAAGGCACATACTGTCAATTCCACATTATGCTTTTTCACAAAATATTACGTTTATACTATCATGAAATTAAAGTGTCTGAAAATAGTCTTAACGTTTCACAATTAGATGTGATTATGGGAATACTGTGCATTTCCCAAATTCTTTTTGCCATGCTTTATTGAGAGGTTAAATAAATTACAGTTCTATTATAGTGTAGGCAAAAGTCATATCAAAGCAATGCTTAATCATATCAAAGCAATGCTTAAGGAAACTGAACATAATTTAACTGGCGACTTTCAATACTGATAGAAGACAAAAACGTAGACACAATAAATTATTCCCTCTAACTATTTAACAAAATGTCAGCACATTTCCAACAGATATACCCTAAATACTATATTCCCAGTGTTTAATGGCAAAAAAAGTTCTGCCCTGGGTTTAAGGGAAAAAAACAGTGAGGCAAAAATCTTTCTGAACACAGAATGAAATTAGACTCCTTAAATAGTCTATGCAATAGATCATTTCCACTGTAACATGTCTATTATAGACAGCTTGAATTGTATGAAGTCAATTAAAAACCTATTCAGACCACACAGGAAAATTAGTGTTATTTCTTGAGGTTTATATGTGAGTGTAGTCCCTCCCTATTATGTGTTATCCTGCCGTCGATTAGTGAGGTCTCCGTCTTCCGCCCCAGGTCCTTGTGGGTCTCCGTTAATTCTATTTCCAGCATCACGTCCGGGGCCGGCCTCTGCCTGGGTGTCCCTTCCCGCAGGAGCCTCCAATATTTTATCCTGTGCTTGTCCCTGAGGTTCACCGTGGTTCACTTGCGTAGTTACACCGTGGTGGCTGACGTCCGCTTTCACCAGAACCTCGTAGTAGAGAAGATAAAACACGGGCGTGACGATGCCCACAAACAGCATGATGGCCACCGCCGTCCACCATCTCATTCCCCAGTCTGCTCCGTAGTAAGGGTCCTTCAGCGGGGCTGGCTTGTACTTGAACTCCCCCAACAGAGGCTGCTGCTGGAGCGTGAGGGAGGACACGACCTCGTTGAGGCTGCTGCGCGACGGCCCGGTGGACTTGACCAGCTGCTCTATGTCCTTGTCCTTCTCCAGGAGGAATCCCTCCACGCTGTCCGTGGAGGAACAGGAGTCCGTGGAGGACTCAGTCGTCAAAAGCGACGAGGCGGGCGAGATCTGGGGGAGGCGTCGGCCACCGGAGGGGGAGGTGGACTTGAGTGTTGGAGCGTTATGAGTCTCTGTGAGGACACTGAAGCGCCTCACGGGAATCTTGACGGACCGCAGGGCAAAGAAGTCCTGCTCCGTCAACAGGTTGTTGGCCCGCTTGATGTCAGCCACCTAGCAAACACAGAAACCTTCACTGTACGCTGTCCATTCACAATAACACAAGTCAAATACAAAGAGAAAGATATCCTGTTAGTTGGCCTTTTTATGATAACAGAATGTGTGCATGCGGTGTTAATGCACTGGGGTCAGGAGGATATAGGCCTGTGCTTTGTTCATTCACCAATGCAACAGAATGACATGTACTGACATGACAAAAGGCTGTTGAGCAACATGCTAAAATTGTAAAGTAATCCATATTGTACTAGACATACATAAAATACAGTAGTAAACAGTATACTACATACATGTTTAAACTGCTAGGTTGACTGTCATATTGTCTCTTTAGAGATACCAAAATAAAGATGACAGCTTTAACTCTTGGCCCACGCTAGCACTATTAACTCTGTAATAATGCATCGCATTTCATTTAAATAACATTTGAATAAAACAAAGCAAATGTTGGGAAGTACCAGGAAGCAAATACAAGGAGAAACACAAATACTTACTGAACAATGGTATTGTAGAGAAATACTGTTCAGGGTGTCTCCTTCCTGGATTTCCCTTGCCAGATAGACAATATCATCCATCTTCTCCCTGGAGGTGCTCCTTCTCAGCCTCTCTCTACCCCGTGGTCGCAACTCATAGCTCTCCCCATCCTCCTCTGACAAGTCATTCTCTGAAGCGTTGTTTCCAAACAGGTAGGCATGGCCCCCATTGGAAGGCTGCACTATGGTGGCTAACTGGAAACCAAAGTGCTGACTTCTGCTAGCCATTGTTTCTTCACTCTGGTAGAAATACAAAGTCGAGCAATGACCTGTAATAATTTCATTCAACCAGCAATATATTAATTAAAACATTTTTATTATCTAAATAGTTAAGAGGAACATGTATGGCAACATGTCTGACAAAGAAGACACTGGAATCAGGCATATCACATCATGTTTGACAGCCAAAAGGTTGGGTAAATGTGAGTGACACTGTGTGTATCATTAGTTTAACACATGTAATGAAACATACGAGCATACTTTTTGCTTTAAAGACCAATTAACACACATATATATATATATATATGAGGTCATCACAGTCTGAATGCAATTCTCTACTGATTATGTTTTGTTCACAGATAAATAACTCACATTATAACTAATATTTTTGACACTGCACTTACAGGTAGCCCAGTACTAATTTAACCCTTGTGATGTCCTTAAAAATATGGTATTTGGCCACATGGCAGCGCCATCTGATTGTGTATTATTTTGTGTGTTTTTTAATTGGCATTGCTGAGTGTATTTATTTATTTATTTATGTATTTGTGTTGCAGCAGGAAACCGATGGAGTGCCTACTCCAGGTAGGGAATGAGTCCTTACCCCAAGTGAAGGACTTCAAGTACCTCAGGGTTTTGTTCGCGAGTGAGGGTACATTTGAGTGGGAGATTGGTCGGAGAATCGGAGCAGCGGGAGCGGTATTGCAATCGCTTTACCACACCGTTATGACGAAAAGAGAGCTGAGCCGGAAGGCAAAGCTCTCGATCTACCGGGCAATTTCCGTTCCCACCCTCACCTATGGTCATGAAGGCTGGGTCATGACTGAAAGATCCCGGGTACAAGCGGCC
>JAODUG010085445.1:0-12365 GCA_027564795.1 Aphredoderus sayanus
ATGACCCAAATCACTAGCTCTTTGTGGCAGATAGAAGGCACTAAACCTATTTCTACAGCTTACACAGACATATGATGAAAAACTACACAAATACATAAATAAATAATGAATAAATAAATACACACAGCAATGCCAATAAAAAAAACAGATGGCGCTGCCGGGTGGCCAAATACGATATTTTTAAGGACATAAGGGTTAAGTAATAATTTAATAATAACTGTAACATACCCATAAGTAATTCAAAACGATGACAAATTACCTGCCTTTGAGTACAGTACCTACATTACTGTTACTTGTACATACTGTATAATTACTAATTAAGTACATACTTAGTGTGTGCATTTGGGTTACACCCAATGGCATACAGTAAAGGTTGCCCTGTAGCACTTCACTAAGATGAGTCTTAAAATGCCCACCATCTGCCACTCTCTTTCCCTCTTTGCCTGGAAGGCAAGGTCACATTCATTATTTTCTCATAATTTCCTGTAAGCGACTCTCGCATGCCTCAATGGGAGAATGACGTGATTAAGTTGGAGACTAAATTAACCAAATATTTTTAACCTGTATTACAGTTACAGTACCATGAATAAAGAAGCTACATAGGAAATTGGGAGTACATTTTAATTACAAATAAATATTTGGCTTGCATTATGTAAACACACATTGCACACACATTTGAAATTATCAAAAGGGTTGGAAGAAATATTTAGAATCAAACAGCTTCAACTTTCAACTCACACTTACAGCCATTACCTCGCTCATTAGTACTGTAGGTCTCTGAAGGTTCTTCGTACCAATACTTACAATGTAGCTACAGGTGCTAGATGCTAATAATGTTATGAAACGCAACAACCAATCACATCTCCTATTGTGAGAAGAACAGGCTCCATTTATTAAGACATGAATTGAGACTGGTCTCCAATGAACAGACACCCCATAGCTGCTCTGACATTTGTTCAATTGCTAAATGTAGCCCAGGTGTTTGGAATGCTAGAGAATTAAACAATGAAAAATTGATGGGCATTAGCATGACTTAAGGTTTCACCGCCTTTTGTTACACAAACGCAAGCTCTAATTCCTTTCGACATTAAGAGGCCTCGCCCAGGGTCTAAATTACAGACTTGAGCTTCACTGGCAAGCGTTTGACGAGTCCGGCAGGAGGACATTTTTGTTTTTTTTTATCTTCTTTTGTTTCCCAGAAGGTACAGAGGAGGAGTTGCATTTCCTCAAGGTTAGGCGTAGCACATTCCATGCACAATTCCAAGGAAACATCCGGGAATACACAAATTCAACAAACCCATTCCTGCCTTTCTACTCCCTCTTTCTCTCAAGGACACAAATGCCGAGCACAAACAGCATGTGCCGATGTGCTAATGAAGCTGAGGGATTTAGAATTCAAAAGATGAGGAGAATCAAGAGGGAAAGGGATAGTGTGGGGGAAACAAGAAAGATGAAGATCGAAAGAGATGGTGCAGGGGCAATAGCCCCCAGGCCCCCCCCCCCCCGACACACACACACACACACACTACTGACACGTTGTACAGTACGTTTTCCTGCCGACCTCTGACCCTCGCCGTAGAAACAGACGTCTCCTCTGACAGATCCACCGACGTGTGGCCTGCGGCAGTGCTCTCTTGCCTTCACATGGCGTCTCCTGAGAAAGCCCCCGTATGGCAGATGTCCAGTGTGTTGTCCGCATCTAAGGGGACGTCTGCAGAGAGCCTGGACACGGGCTGGTGCCACAAAGGCCTGCTCTCTGCCGAGTGCAGATGGAGTCAGTAATGTGAGCGGAGCAGATCCCGTGCGTCTTTCAGGGCCCGGGCGCCTCAAAACGAGTATCTTGGCGAGAAATCGCAGTTGCGACTTTTCCTAAGAAAAAAAAAAACAACCCCAGCGGTTTGGTGAGGCCCAAACACTTCAAAGTTCAAGTATGTGTCGTTACAATAACAAGTTATACAATGCAATGCTTACAGTAACCCGCACTCCCCATCAGTGCAGTTAATAGTACAATAAAATATATAAAACATTACTCAATAATAAATTCCTAGTTTACTTTGTTATTCCTCCTTCAATCAGATGAGCGGCTCTCATATTAGGTTTCACAGCGCACAGCCACATTCATCAGTTGATAGTGAAATGAGGAGAGGAGTCATTAAAAAGTCATTCCTCGGGCCGCCTGGCAGTTTGGCCGGTTCCACTGTGTCTGTGACCGCCCCCATACCCCTCTGACCACCTCCGGACAGCCAGGAGCCCAGACTCCTAGGCACACGCCTTTTTAGCTTCCCAGCAACCACTTACAGTCTTACCAGCCTGGATCAATAGACCCAGGACACTTACTGTACTGCATTCAGCCATTACCCCATAAACATACTCCAGCCCTGGCTGCAGCCCTGCTATACGTAACGTAATGAAGTGGAGAAAAGAGGAGCTCTCAAAGACGGGTTCTTTGGTTTCTTTTGCCGTTGCCATGGCGACACTAATGCAATTTAGAGGGAGGCAGCGCGGCTATGGGTTGATGCAGTATCGCGGCTACCGTGTGTTTGCCGTGAAGTGTTAATGCTTTTTTTTTTTTTTTTTTTTTTTTCTCTCGAGGCTTTGATTTAGCTCATCATAGAAACATCCAGCCTCACATCCATTAGTCTCAGAGCACTGGATACATAACAAGTTGGAAATGACTCTAGTCAATGTCATCTTTATATGTATGCCCACTCCAGTGTCCTTCCTTTGTATCAAAGAAGATTACCAGAAGTGTGAGTTTGAAATACAAATGCATGACTGCTAAGAGGTAGACAGATTTCATTGTTTAAGTGGAAAAAATGGCAGGTAAAAACAACAGTGGGGTTTTCATTAAAATATTTAACGGAAGCAAAGATGACATATCCAGTTTTATGATACAGTAAGTTCAACATGACTGCTCAGACAATGTGCTAAAGCAGCTGTTCCTATCTGCGCTAATGGCTGTAGATTGTGTTTGATTTACCACGATACAACAAAATTGCTGGGTAAATTGTTTTGTTGTGTATGTAGAAAACGATTGTCCCACATCATTGTTGTTGTCGCTAATAGAAAAAGATGGTAATTAATTAATATCTAGTCATTTTCAATGTACATGGATGCTTCGGGGAGCGCAGAATGCCGGTGGAACGAGAAGGAGAGGGAGAGAAACTAGTATGGAGAGATGAAGGACATTTTGAGGGAAATGGGGTGCAACAAGTAGGTTCATAAAAGGAAATGATCTATATTATTCCAGGGCTGGATTATGGTTCGTGTATGAGGATTTATGGTAGCTCACAGCCCATCTCAGCACCTGAGCGTCCATTACTATCATAACGTCTCTCACGTTGAGGACACACAGTGATTAATGGGCAGCCGATAATGACTTTGGTTTGAAATAATATTACCGTCGCCAAATAAATGTCACATGCTCTTTAAAGTGCCGTTCTTGGTAATTGTCTGTTGTCTCGGAGTAAGATAACATTTGTCAACTGTTTGCTCCTATGAATCGTAATACTTAGAAAAGTATTCCACCTTTTCAAACTAGACAACAAAGCCACTTTGTGTCTATTTTCATGAGGTATAAATGATATGCCATACGGAGAGGCACTGTCATCATCACCGTGCCATTGTTGCATAATAACCATGGTATACAGAACGGTGCATTCCCTGCTTGGCTAGAACAAAAGGCCAGGAGAGCTCAGTTGACACAGAGTTTATAAGGCCCTGCATATAGTACAGTAGCCAGGACACAAAGAGCTAACTGCCCACTTCCTGTGCACACAGCCACTTGAGTCCTGATATTCCAGTAGGTGACAGCAAACACCAAATTGCTCTTATCTGTGCATGTATTTAAAGGACCCCCTGCCCTCAAAAACCACCCTACTGCTTACGAACACATGGCAAACACACTATACAGACAGCCTTGCATAAGGCGTCTGATCAATGCACCCGTCCATCAAATGCAGTTGTTGCTATTACTCTTTCTGCACCTAACCACCTGACAAACTGTCAGTCTGTTTCTCTTGTGTATTTTTTCTTCTTGTTCTGAACAATCACTAATCAAAAGCGATTGCCTGCCTGTCTGGAATTTGAAACTTTTGGGTAACTAAAAGTACAATAGTTTTATTTAACAGTACTGGCAACTAGTGCCTGTTGCTGTAAAGCACAGCATAAGATCAAGCAATCACAAAACCAGAAATACAGTATAATTCATTGTATGGCCTCTGTGCATACTGTACCTACTGTATACCTTACTCTACATTATATAGTAAAGTCATTATTATGAGATGCAGTTAAGCAATATCACACAAGAGCGATATTCTGTATAACAGCATGAACTCAATCATGTTTTTTTCATTTTCCAACGGTTCAACAAGCTACATTTATTAGAATAGTCCTCCTTCATTCTCTTCTGACAATGATTCATAAATTAACTCAAATGTTGTTTGTGGTGATATGTTTACCTTTGCGGGGCAAAGTTTGACACAATCCAAGAAAGATAACGAACAGTTATTATAACATATGTAAAGCAGTGTAATATACAGTGTAGTTAAAAGTTTATGTGCTGTTCTACACGCTATCAGTACTCATGGAATGCCTCATGTCCAATAAAAATACTACATTAAACAACAGTTAGCTGTTGTATACTGTTATATACTATATACTGTACACAGGATTATCATATCAAGCAGTCAATATCCCATGCAGTAGAAAAGCACCATTTAAAAAAAATGTCTAACTAATAACTGTTTCTATGGTCCACATTCCCACATTCGCCCTATTATTGTATATTTTTTTCCAACCAGGGACCATATTACAGAAAGATATCTCAGACCGGCTAGCTTATGTTATCTTAACCCTCATGATGTCCTCCAGGTCAAACTGACATAAATCACTAGCTCTTTGTGACAGACATATACAGAGACATATAATGTGCACTGCTGGCGCAACAAGGTGTGTGTTTGAAACCCGAGGACAACAGGAGGGTACAAGGCACAAAAAACAACACAAATACATAAAGAAATAATGAATAAAGAAATGAATGACAGCAATGATAATAAACACAGCAATGACAATAAAAAGAACCATACAATCATACACATTCAGATGGTGCCATCTGATGGTTCAAGACAATAATTGTGAGGGCATTACGAGGGTTAATTTATTTTTGTGTGGCCCCTCCAACACAAATAGTTCAGTAAATAAACTGTTGCCAAGCAACACAAAATGTTCCTGCACACTAGTATGCTGCTGTGTAAGTCTACAAGTTACAGCAGGCCAGCTACTTTGTATTATGTACATGTATCTGTATGTTTCCATTTCCATTACATTATATTTGCATTTGTAACAGACTATTGTTGAAACGTACGGTTTTTCTACTCCTAGTGGAAACCCGGGTGCAAATGCGTGGCAATTATGATCAGAGCAATAGTTACATTTGGTACTTGACTTTCCCATGTTCCTACATTACAGTAGGTGTAGTTTAGCTACTTTAAATCAGGATTAGCTAGTTTAGCCAGCTGTAATTTGAAAGTTGTTTTGTCATTGGATAATCAGGTCATAATGGCTGCATGGCAGGTGTTTAGCTTTTAAAAAAAAGATGTATTATAACCCAGTTTACTTTCAGTTTCAAAGAGTGGTTTTCCTTCTGGCTGCCAGTAGAATATTCATTGACCTCATGGTGCTGGTGCTTCTACTCATTTGAAGATACAGTACTACTCTCCCTCAAGTATATGGGATTCAGGGCTGGTTGTACCTCTGGGTTTTGAATATAATTAATAGTAACTGAGCTGTGCTGTATATACCGTACGGCAGACCGAATGCATCCACGGTGGAGAGCTTCAGAGGCTTTTTAACTTTTATTTTAATGACCTCATAAATATGTACATACAAGAGTTGCCAGGAGGGTAAAATATGAATGAGACTTTTATTTTTATTTTTTGTTGTTGTGTACAACCCTTGTGTTTGTCTACATGTCTACACCAATGTGCGAGCCCAGGTACGCACACGCACATGCACATGCACGCACACACAGACACACACACACACACACACACAGTAAGCTAGTCATGTTTCCACAAGGCTATCATATTTTTGTAATCAGATTACCTTTACTGTATTGTAGTACTGCACTAATTTTTGGTAATCACATTACAGTTGCTGGTCTGATTGTTAACATAGAATTTCAAAATGAGGCTTTATTTAATTACAAAATCATTGTTTTAGTCACTGTCTACCCACGCTTATGCAGATTTACACAGTCATGTGCTTCTGACTACTGGCTGTTCCACTGTAGCAAGAAAATATTATATGGATGTAAGACTGGATGCTTTGAAAATTGGTGATACTCTCATTATTAGTCTTGTTATTAGAAATGTACTTGATGCAAAGATATAAAGATGTCTATTGTCTTCTTTCCTGGAGGTTGACCTTTTTAACGAAACCATTATCATCAGCTTCATTGGTGTGTACTTTGTGGTTATTAAAGGATTACACATAATGTTACGAAGATAATATAAATGAGAAGCATCAAGGGCATAACATATTTCCCTTGCTAATCTCTGGCATTGAAATGTTTGTAACGTACAATACTTTTTTATGTTTAAATAAGGCTTAGTATAAACAGTGATTAACTTAGACTACTTTCCAGATTTACAACAATGATGGAGACATTTGAGAAAGGTATTATCATTTCATTAGCTCTATGTGATTGTACAACCCATTATTGTTTATGTAATTGCATTTTGTTTTGAGACTATTTGCTTTATGCACATCTATGGGATATGGGTGTTTTTAATAAAGCACTGAAAGGATGATTTTGTCTGCTTATGTACAGTATTTCACATGTACTGTATGCATTTCAATTGGTTTAAGTAACTGAAATGTAATGAGTAATTAGTTACTTTTATCAGGCAGTGATCCCAGCGCAATTTAGTAGTACTTTAAAATTGAGTTGGTATTTGCATTGTCTTGCTAGCTGCTCCGCACACTGTCTATCGCTAATTAACTCATATTTATGCAAGTTATGTGGGTGCCAGGAGTCATGTGCTGAGCTTGCCCTCTATTAAACATTTAGCTAGCTCACGGATGGGAGTTTTTTAGAGCCAGGGGTCGAGCTTTCCCCGCGGAAGGCGTTTCACATCAGGACCAGTTTGTGGCATTGTCGGGAGATTAAAGTCAGTTCATCGAAGGGTTTCTTAGCCATTCCAGGTGATTGATCTGCCTCCCCTGCCCTTTGATTTGCCAGCCACAAATGCCAGTCTGCTCTATACCCCTGTCTCTTCCTTTTTCTCTCTGGATATTATTTCCATTCCTTCATCAACCTTCCCCCCCAAACATTTTTTCCTTTCATATCCTCCCACTTGCTTTCATCGTCCGTCCAATGTAATTGAACATCTTCCCAGATGTTGGGAGCCGCTGTCCGCTCCCTGTAGCGGCCCCTTTAAAGAGTTCTAAACCTGGGATACTTCTTTCCCCCCTTTCCCTTCATCTGTCTTCTGGCTACGTCGTTATACCTCTATCTGTCTCCATCCTGTTAACGTTTCCCCTTGCCGGCAGCGGCCAGTTATACGTGACCCTTGCCCCGGTCAGCCTCCACACTGCAGGGGTGTTCCCAGTGTAATTACAGCATGCGATAATCCGTCAGACTCGAACCCTGACGAAGCGGCGGAACTGCCAGACGCGGCTCGTGCGGAAGCTAATGAGGGACGCCTGGTGTTTCCCCACCAGCTGTCCCCTTGATGTATTGTTTTGCTGTGATTACAACTTAGACTTTTAGTCCTGTACACTGCAGTGTAGTATATTAGCCGCGGAGTGCACGCGTCTCCTCGTGCATCCTGTGTGTTAAGGTCTTGGCCAGACGAGTTGAGGCTAAGGTGAGCAGGGCTGGCTAAATGGGATTGAGGCACGGGCGGATATAAAACCGATTATGCCGCATTTATCAACCAGTGAATTCAGTACCATTGAAACAAACCATAATACTGTAGGTTGTGTACTTACTATTAAAGGGTGTGTAAAGCCAATACAGAAATTTGTTTTGAAACAAGTTATATGCTCTGTTAGAAACCCATTACAGTAAACATGTGAAAACACTGTTAACTATCTAGGTATTGAATTGTATGTAGAGTTAGACCATTAAACTGGATTTCCTCATTTCTGTGTTCAGGATTTGTTTGGATGCCAGAAACTGAGCGTACCCACCCTCCCCATAACGCCACGAGGATATAAAAGTGTAGAGAGCGTTCAAATCAACGCAGAGGTTTCCTTGCTCCATCGCCAGCTATTGCTAATGTTACTGTCCGTCAACAGCCTACAGTTTGACCGCTATTTCTCACCTTACTGTTCTTCAACAGTCTACAGTCTGATACATACGCCTTCATTGCAGAAATGGCCACACGGTATACAGTATGTGGGTGCAGAGTCTGTGAGCTATTTGAAAGGTACTATATTTAGTTGGATAGGCATTTACATTGATGGAATGACGAAGATCTCTTTGCGTTAATTGACCACGCCCTTATCCGGCAACATGCAGAGGAACCACACGCGCGCACATTCGCATACACTGTGACTGTCGAATGTGTGCATGGCCGTCCATTACATGGTAGTGTACGCATGCATGTTAGTACTGTAAACCTGTACATATCTGTCTTGCATACATATGTGAATACTAAACGCTGTGGTCTGTGGTGTGTGTGTGTGTGTGTGTGTGTGTGTTGGGGAAATAATTGTGCTCAGTTTTCAGAGCTATTAACTCCTCTTCCATGCACACCACAGCCTTTCATAATGAAACCTCCGCTAGTCTGCATGCTGATTATGGGCCGAATGCGGTCAGTGTTTATAACCGCAACAAATCAGAGCAAACCTCTTTGACCTTCCAAGCTCTAATGCACACACACGCACACACAGACACACACACACACACACACACACACACACACACACACACACACACACACACACTCGCAAGAGCTTGGTGTCTTCTCCATAATTATGCGGATGGAGAAAAAAATATGTGGCCAGTGAGCAATACTTTAATTTGAATTCCTCCTTTTGCCCTCTGGTTGCACTAATAGTTCAGTTTATTGTAATTTGTTCCGCCCGAGGCAATGAGTCATAACAAAGGCATTTAGATGTAACACAAATGTACATGCACACTGTGAGTGTATAAGTAGCCTTCAGTATATGAGTGTTGTACAAGTACAATGCAAGTCGCTATCCTGGTTGTCACTTACTGTATCTGGCCTCTATTAGACTGGTTATTAAATTGGGGGCACTGGTTAAAACAAGATTTTTTTAAAAATTGTAATCATTTTATACTTAATTTATTTAGTAAAACAGGAATATTTAATGTAAAAAATAAATGTGCTTATGCTTTTAGATATTGTTTTTATTTGGTGTTATCTGATTAGTATTTGCATGTGACTTATCTTATTCAGCACAAATAAGTTGTTTACTGTATACAGTACCTTGCATACAGCAGATTGTGAGCTATGAACAACTTATTAAGCAGTGTCACCGGTCAAAAAGTTTTAAAAGTTTTTTGTTTCCTGTCTACTTTCCCGAAAGATTTTTCACTCCACATTTTACATACTTGGTGCTTCAACTTTTGGCTGGAGTTATTGCATTTCAGGGTTTTAAGTGTCACTTCTATAAACCGGGTGCGGAGACACCATAAGGGCCAGTATGAGTCAAGACGGCGATGCTGTGCTCTGCCAACCATTTACTATCCTGGCAAAACCACAGTATGGTACACTGCACACTTGGGTCATATCACACCCAACCTACCCTACAGATATTTATGAGGGATATATTATTTTTATTATGCACACATTAAATCATCATTGGCAATATTAGGCTGGTGCCCACTCTTTTCTCAACGGTGTGATTTTACTCTCAGAGCCAGGCTTTAGTTTCAAGGACTCCTGTTTTTGCTCCAGAGTTTTATTTGCCTATTACAGGAGACTGACGTAGCTCATTTAGTGGCCTTCGCCGTAACACTTTTTGCTAGACTTTTTGTTGTTGTGAGGTTTCCCTCATTATATCACGCTTGTTTATGACGTCTCACTGATAGTTTTTGACCACATTTGTAATACCCAAGGGTTTCCTCCGTTTTAAAACCGAGGACAGCGGGAGGGTTAAGAACTGTCACTTAGGATTCCATAACAACAGTTACCTCATCACATACTGTACAGTACGCCTGGTTAGTGCAAAAGCTGGCAAAGCAGTGCTTTGTGGGACGTAATAAGAGGTAGCAGACCACACAACACTATCCTAGCCTTGACAAGGCGGGGGGGGAAGGTTGGAGCTTCTGAGAGAGCACCCTACAGGAGAGGTGTTTTTCTTTGATCAGGTTCAAATGGCAACAATCTTTCCCCAGCATCGCTGACTCCACCATGACTGGACTAGCATAGAGACGTGCCATAATGCCCTGCCGCTGCTGGTACTGTAGCTGCTCAGATCTCTGGACGCCCTGTGGTTTACGGGCCAAGATCACATTGAGGTGTATGATGACATCATCCGGGGCCAAAATCCCACCTGTATAGGCCTGGTAGCACTGTCAGGGTTGTGGGTTTTTATATAACTTCCCCAGTGCTTTTAACAGCCTATAAGTTTTACTGCTGGAGGGTAAGCTAAGGACAATGCAGGTGGATGCCCTCATTGTGTCCTGGATTACTGACTACCTAACCTGCAGATCGCTATGCTGCAAGACAGAGTGGGTGGTAAACAGTCCACTGGAGACAGCCCTAGCCCCCCTACACCCCGACGCCTCCCGAGACAAGTCACCTGCAGTTCTCAGATGACTCTGCAATAGGCGTCCCATATGGACACTAATAGGCACAGCTGCGTTTCAGTGCATTTAAAGGTGTTCTAAGCTCTCACGTGGGACGGAGAGTACAATGGTTTTATCCTACATAGCAATGGTCCTCCTTGCTACAGAGGAAACTACAACTAAACATTTAAACTGATAATGTTAGCATTGACTCAACTGGATTTATCAGATGCCAGTAACAGAGCAAGATTAGCATTTGCCTTACTATACTATATATAGACAATGATGTGAATTATATATGCAAAAGTACAAGTTGTAGAGGTGATTTAAAGTCACAGTATGAAAACTCAACCTAGCACTAGACTTAGTTTGGGATATGAACTCCATTGCTTCTTCTCCTCCCTCTCTTCATATGGCCCTCTATTTCAGCATCTGTTGATTGTCTGTAAGGATGAGACTCAGTGAAAAAACATGACAATGGGATGTCTACTGCTTGACTGGTAAATGAGCAATGTAACCTGTAGCCTCACATTGTCTGTCAAGATGTGTTTTGGAGCACATGTCCAAGAAAATATCTTGGAATATCTTTTTGTGTGCCTCAAACAACTACAGTATCGTTCTAGGTAGGACGCTCCACTGCTTTTTACTATTCATTCTTTGCAGAAATGTAACAGAACAAAGCTAGATAATGCAGACAGGATATAAATAAATAAACACTAAAAGAGAAAACAATATTTAAATGTATTAAAATCACTGTTGTGATGCTTCTACTGTAAGTATGGGCTGGTGCATGAATATAGAAATTCAACTCTATCTAGTGAGTGCATACAGTAGATAACACTTGCACCTGGATTACCAACTGTTGTCCAGGTGCAGGTACAGCCATCTATTTGTCCTAAAGGGGCCCAGAATTTAATACAATAAACAGAATACTTGTACACCTGTTTTGTACCTCTTGTTTTGAGTGTAATCCTCTATATCAGTAGTTCCTAAAGTTGTTTTTTTACCCATGATCTCCAAAAAATGTTTTTGTCTTGCAATCCCACTTTTGCACTAATGTAGACACTACAAGACTGTACTCGCCAACGATCAAAAACACAACCAGGGGGATGATAAATGACACCTGTTGTTTGGAGGTTCATTTGGATATATGAGAATGTCAGTTGAACTCCGGTGAGGACAAAGTCTTCCTGAAAGGTGTTTCATCTATTCCTGCAATTCATTTGATATTGTCAAGGATTACAGCACTACTCCAAATGTGTCCAGTCAATTTGCCTCTTAGTCAGTGTTATTCTAGGTTACATAAATAATCTGGAACCCTGGCATTGACGGACTAATTTGGAAAGAAGCACAGATCATAATGCCTGGTTGCAAATTAATTTGTTGTTGACAAAAATGGCCCTACATTGCTCTCAGTCATTAGAAACCCGCCCCATATTAAATAAACGGTTGTGATTGGCCAGTCCAATTCCAGGCCGCGTGGAAATCTGATGAATGGGAGGGTGGCCAGATGTATCTGCCAGAGTCAATGAAACATGAGCTCTTAGAGTCATCTGGTTACCAAGCTAAAAACCAAACAAAAACTATCCTCTATACAGTT
>JAODUG010085467.1:0-12364 GCA_027564795.1 Aphredoderus sayanus
ACACACACACACACGCTCACACACACACACACACACACACACACACACACACACACACACACACACACACACACACAGACAAGCATGCTAATACACACACACACACACACACACACACAGAGCCATAAAAATGGATCAGTAGGGAGTGCTATCTACAGTCATCAGCAAAAATGTATTATCAACACAGCAGCGGTAGAAGTGGGCCCCTGCGGAGTAGGCTGCAGTAAAACTGCATGTCTTGCCAAAATAGAATCATTATGAAAGCTCCAGCTTCAAAACAAACAATTCGCGTGGACATGAAAAATACTACGGGGACATTCAGAGCAAAAGAACAGTAGACAAATGGGGTCGGTTTCAGTGATCAGTGACGCTACAGTATGAGTTTAAATCGCCGGAGTTGGTGTATCTTTGTAGTCCTGACCCAGGTTCAGAAATAAGAAGTTAATTCTAATTAAAACCGAGCAGGATTCGCAATAGCACAACACTAAACCAAACCAGATTCTAAATTAACATAACTTCTTATGGCTGGGAAAATTAATTAGTCAATCCGACAGGTTTACAAATTGGCTCCAGGAACAAAAAGAAGCTCGGTTGCCTTTATTTCGTATGTAAAGCAGAACAGACTGACCTGGAACATGGGGTAGGTGAGGAATGTCTCAAGAGTCCTCTCCTCACAGTCAGGCTTGGCCTCGTACTGCTTCAGCAGCTTGTCAAAGTCTCGGTTCTGCTTGCAGTGAGCCAAGATCTGCAAGCTGTACTGGTGGTTCCTCACAAACTCCTGATAGATGTTCAGCATAGGCAGTAGAATGTCAAACAAGTCAGCTTTAAAGAGAAGGCAGACAAAAGGAAATGGGCAAGTTTAGTCAAAGATGTCAACCGTATTCGGGCTGAAATTGCAGAGAAATTCAGGAAGGAATGACATTTGGTAGCATAGCCAGAATGCTTACCCAACACTAAGGTTGGCCAGCTTGCTATTCTTGCTTTCAAGCCCTGATAAAATATTTGATGTAGAAACATAATTGTTTCACTGAAGAAGAAGAAGAAGAAGAAGAAGAAGAAGAAGAAGAAGAAGAAGAAGAAGAAGAAGAAGAAAGAGGAGGAGGAAAAATGTGTCAAATGTTAGGAACAATTACTTTTATGAAATTGATTTACAGTGAGTACAATTCCAAGTACTTAAGAACATGATAACTTACTCAAGGATGACAAGTAAACTGGGCTTGTTAGGGATAAAACATTAGATAACATTTTGCAAGTAAGTTGACCAAACTAACCACTAAAATATCCTCGACCTTTAAAATTCATAACAAAAGAATGATCATTCTTGTTAGAAATGAATACACTCCATCTTTAACTTAATACAATAACTCATTGAAGACTACATGCACTTCTGATGATCTGGCTTTCGGGGTAGTCCGGTTACATGATGTTAACGCACGGAGACTCAAAATGCTTATGTTGGATGTAAACACACACTCCACCAGAAGAGCACTGTGTATGCAGTGCGACTAAAGCACTGTCCACCTGTTGAGGAATATGCTGCTGACGTCATCGTGCGTGATGGGGGGCTTCTTGGAGCTGGCCGCCATCCGAAGAGGCCGTAGGAAGTTGTTGACTAGAATGTGGAGCTGCTGGACGTACTCTGCCTCTGAGTCCACCATGCTAAACACCACCTGGTTTCTCTTTCTCATGCTCTCTGCATGTGGAGAGCGGATGTAGTCCTGGATGATCGTCTTCCACTTTCTCCTGCAGATCCAGCCTCGCAGAAAGCTCTGGACCTGCAGGGAATTAGTTAGATTTTGTTATGTTTAACAATCTTCTCAACATTGTTCGTAAAGGTATACTGTAGGTAATTTTGGGGAAATGAGCTGAGAAATGTTTAAAGAATCAGTAGGAGGGTTTCCCCTACTTCAAATTATATCTTTTACTACCCCTATTTCAAATGAATCTAACCTAAATCTTCGTAGCTGATCCTAACTCTAATTAATAGTTTGCCTAACCTTGTTTTTTGTCTTGTCATAACTTTGACTAGATACATCGTTCATTGTTGCTGAATTCTCCCCAGTTGCCTTCTACATGTGATCTTTGTTAGAATACAACATGGTAATTACTTTTTTGATCTTCTTGATTTCAGAGTCATCGTCACTGGGGGCAGCTGTAGGGCTGGAATGGATCTTGTCGTTGTCTTTGAGCAACCCAGCAATCTGCCAGGAAGGAACACTAGTAAATGTCAAACTGGCCTGTATCTATTGTACACAGAAACATTAAAGAGTAACACTCCACAGCAGCCTCTCTCAGTCTAATAATTAAAGATTACATATACAGTACACACATAATATTTTAAACAATACAGCAGCAGACAACTATTTTCTATGTAAAGATATAGTGGGGTAATTGCATCCCGAGTAGAGAATGACATCACACTCCCTCTGTCCTTTGTTTTCATAGCTGGTCCGGCCACGTATGCATGTGAGTGTATGTGTGGCCCACAAAGCATTTGTTTTGGTCTGAGATGCTGGGACTCTTTAGAACAGTAAGACACATAGAAGCCGGAAGTTATATAGCCAATACAAAGAAACTACTACTACTACCACTACTACTACTGCTACTACTACTATTACTACAACTACTACTAATCTACTAACTAACTAATTTTGATGATTTTCTGTTAATTACTACAGTAGACATTCACAACTCTATATATATATAGTATGTATATTAACACCAGTCATATAAGTACAAGCCATGCTTTCATTCACATATCACTAGATACAATATACATCATCTTAAAATTACTGTAGCTTGGAAGTAAATTGTCTCATAATCATCACGTCCCATCGAATACAGTACATGATTCATGCATATTCACTACTCTACATTATTTAATTTCAAGTATCATATTTGCACATTAAAGTAAAATTACTATTTGATCTGAGGAGTACAACAGGATGCTCTATTGGAGCAGATGTTTCTGAAAGGGTATGCACAGTGAATGATGGTGAGCCTGAACACACTTTCTAAATGAAATAGCAGCCATTTATGTCCTCCCAGTCCTGCTATTTATCACATTGGATAGTATATTGCATATTCACTGTTTTCCCACCTTTTTCTATGTAATTTATAAACACAATGTGGACAGGTAAGCAAAAATAACTGCATGCAATTTTAGCCCATGTATTTTCAATTTGTGCTGAGATAAACATACTGTATAGATCACTATGCTGGAGTCTTCAAGCAAATACACAATTTTACACTTACTACACACTATTAGCTCCCAGTGCAATACTAAATCTAGAATAAAGACTAAATAAAATTGGGAAACTGACATCACAATACATTTTCTAATTAATTACCTTCCAAATAAACAAAAATAAATGTAGAAATAACTTTAATACTACAGTGGCTTCTGTACACTGTATAGCGTTAACCAAAACAGCAATAGCATACACAAAATAGGGCATAGGGTTCCGGGCGAATATTACCTCTGACTTTAGCCTTTCGACCTCTATTTCCCCGTCTTCTATCTGTTGTCGGAGTTGCTTAGCAACTGTTTTCTCTGTCTCAACAATTTGAAGTAGATGAAGATATTTCTGCATGAGAGTCTCGTGCTCAGTGGCCAAGTTTCTGTAACTGTAACACACACACACAAAACAAAATTATATTTTATTGTAAACAAACTAAACCTTTTTAACTATATTTCACCATAATCAAAATGCAGTATAATACTGTAACATTCGGGAGTCATTTACATGTTAGGGAAGTGTTACTTTTACCTGGCATGTGATATTGCTGCTACCCATTCATCACAGTCTTTAACATCCTCAGTGCGTAACTCAATGGCCTTCTGGTTTTCATGGGTGAAGCTGACATTGAAGTAGTACTGAAACAGAATAGAAAGCATGTCTAAGGGCAGCTCTAATCTGCACGCGGGTTTTAATGCAGTGCTTCTCAACTGTCAAGATGGGCCATGAGATGGTTTGAGGATTCTGATACATTTTGATACAGTAGCAATCTATAATTGTATTATTTTTGATCAAATGTGCATACATTCACATCATGTTTTCTATTGTGTTCATGGTGGTTTTGTATACAGTATGTTTATGCAAATATGTTGTGCTGTCTAAAGGACTGGATCATAGTTCGGGATCCCCCTTCTCTTGGGTGCTGTGCAAAGGGTCAAGATGGTTGAGAAACACTAATCTAGTGATCCAACGGACACTCAATTCCTTCTGCCTGTATGCTTACGGTGCTGTTTCACCGCAGACCAAAAACAAAAGACTCTGTGTGAAGCCAGAGGGCTAGAGAAATGAATCTTCTCCCACATGTGCATTTGATGGAGCATTCTTAGGGAAACCTCTCCCAACCTCCTGCTTTGCATGGCTCTGGTTCCCAAGAGGCAACGCAATAAGGCATGGAAGCTAGAGGCATGGCCAATTACATAACCGTGCAATACCTGTTACCTAGCAACACTTGCTGCAAATGGATAGGCTCTTTTTTGTGTTCCTCGATTCACTTCATTTGAGATAAGCATGCTTCCTTTAGTATTTAACTCTCAACTGCAACTCACTTTGAGTGGCATGTTGTAGCAGAAATGGCATG
This sequence comes from Aphredoderus sayanus, assembly GCA_027564795.1. Lineage (NCBI taxonomy): Eukaryota > Metazoa > Chordata > Actinopteri > Percopsiformes > Aphredoderidae > Aphredoderus > Aphredoderus sayanus. The sequence continues at coordinate 4,597 of JAODUG010085467.1, forward strand.
AGTGGCATGTGTGTATGTGTGTGTGGGGGGGTGTTTGTATATTATTGAAATATATGATTCAGTGTTTTGTACCAAATTATTAATTTCCAAACGGCTTTCAAAAGTGTCTCTTTGAAAAAGTGCATCTTCCTATAGAAGAATTTTTGTTTCTTTTTATTCTCTGAAGAGACTGTGACACCATGGTTGGTAATTGAGTGCATGACATGCAAGCATTTCACATGCCTTTTTTCATGTAGGTATATTAGGGTTATATTGTTTGGATATTGCCTGTATGACTTCAAATAGAGCAAGTAGGGATAATTGTAACTATAGAGGGTTGTAGCACTGTCACAGCCTGGGGGCATTTATTGAAAAATGGATCTGAGAAAGAACAGATAACAGGAGATAGATAAGCTGTTTTATTTTGCTTTTGAAAGCAAAGATGTGTAGGTTAAAATACAGCTAAAGGACTCTTTCACGGTACTATGAAAAGTATTTTAACTATTAAAATTACCATCCTAAAACTATTTTCCACACAAACTACTGTAGAATTGTGGATAATCTAATGTGAGGTGTAGCCTATTTCCAAAACATCATGTGTAGTGTATACTGTAATTTAATTCAGACAGGACTATGAGATTCCACGATTTCTGTGAGGTCTTGGTTTCACAAAGTCGAACATTTCATGAGTGAGCTTTTGGTCACTTCCCAGTGCACTGGGGGAGCCCAGTGCTAGCCACTGTGGTGTGTTCTGCTTCGTCAGCAGAGGGACAGCTGTTCGCAGGAAGAGCCAGGACTGACTTTGGACTGCAGCCCTACCAACACAGTGTGACAGAGACAGGAGACGAAAGCTAACGCCTCAACAAATTAATGCTCTCAGAGTTTCGCATCAACAGCCTACAACCTGTAAGCTTGTTATGTTTACTGACCATGCCGAGTACTGGAGAAACATAGTGTGTGTGTGCATGTGCAATTTTACTGTGGGAACTAGATAAGTTGCGGTTACTCCAGTTTCTGAATAATTTCAAGCTGTCTATATCACAGCGTATTGTAAATCCAGCCTTTTCACGCAGGGCGGCGACCTTGAGTCCATGCATGCTTTATTACAAAGGGGATACATTTATTATGTGCCACAAAACTTTAAAGGTTAAATCCAACAGTCGCACTGAAATACCTAAAATCCAAAATACGTGCGCTGTCCCAACTATAAGTGAAATTAACGAGACTTCAGGCTATGTCAAATTAATAAATCGTTATCTGCTGCGCACACAAATACAAACATTAACCTTGGGTTTGCTGCAACCTAAGCAAAAATTAGTCTGTTACATTGCAAACTCATCCGTAGGTGTATTGTGTTTTCACAATCATGACTGGTATACGCATGGATTACATAACGCTCAATACTGCCGAAATATCCAAATTTTCCGGCGTTGCATTTAAGGTCATCAATGCAAGAAAAGAAAGAAACAATTGCCCGCATAGCACTTTTTCCGAAAATAGTTAAGTGATTCAGTATTTTGTGATTCAGTTTAAATAACCGACATTGTCAGTAGGCTATAGATTGTACATGTACAAGCTATACGGCATTGTACGTTGTACATGTACAAGCTATAATATTCAAAGCTTGGTGTAGGCTGTGTGTGTGTGTGTGTGTGTGTGTGTGTGTGTGTGCAAGCGCGCGCGCGTGCATGTGCCAACGCGCGCCCTCTATTCATACCTGCTTTTCTAAACACTCTTTGGATGACAGCGAGGGTTTTGGTGAAGGCGCCCTCTCACATATGCATCCTTCCAACAGGTATAATCCTGCGGGTCGAGAGCTGGATTCGTTCTCAAAATAGAACAGCATGTTTTGTAATAAAGCAAACCACTTTGTGTGCCATTTTGTGTTGTCTGAGCTCTTTTTGCTCAAGCAACCTCGCCTTGTGCCATCCTTCTTCGCCAAAAGCGCCAGGTAGGTGACATGGCCATCGTTAAGTCGTATTCCCTTTTGCATTTTGATGAAGATTTTGGTTGGAGGAAGACAGTTACATCCTTTAAGACCCGGTGTTGACTTTGTTAATGCGGACCTCCAGCAGTAGACTAGTCCACTCTGCCCGACGCATTCAGCATGTTGGCATGAAGTAAAACAGGGGGACAAAACGAAGTGTGTAAATCCCCCATCCTAAATCTTCTGCGATACTCCGCAGCGTATACAGATCCACATCGTTCAATATGTAAAAGAGAAGAAATTAATGAGATGAGGATCTTGAAAATTACAACAAGAGAGTGGAAATGTTCGAGGTTTGTCCCTTTCTTATAAATCTCCAGACACCAGAGCTTCGTGCTGAGCTTGGCAGGCTTTCTGGGGTCACGTGACGCATGATTGGGAAATCACGTTTCAGAACCTCGGATAGAGACATAAGATTTGTTTATTTTTAGAGGATCCCCATTAGTTAATGATGTCACACATAGTTAGTCTTCTTGGGGTCAGCACTCAGCATATAACATTTATTATTCAAATCTGCTTCAAGTTGTTTCCTAGCAATATCCTAGCTATAGCCTATGCAAGTCCATTTATAGAAAATATCAAAAGATATTTTGGGATGTGCTCACATTTTGTTATGCAAATTGTTATTTTCTACGTGAACCATTATGCTAGGTAATACATTTAAACCCTTAAATTCATGTTCACAATACTTAGTGATTACTAGTGTTATTCTTCACTGTTTGTGACAAAACGTTTAAGTTAAATAAATGTTTTTAATAAATCCAGTATTCTCCTTTCTCGGACATTCTTGTAAGAATGTTTGGCTTTGATGGTACAGTTTGACATCTTAACAGCTATTCAAAGTATCTCACCATGAATACTGTTATTTACTACAGTATACTTTCAGAAGAGCTACAAAGTGTATAGTGTCTGCATTAAGGATGCATTATCATGATTTTAATCGCTTAATAGAAAGACAGATGGAAGCTTGTCTGCTGACAGACATTTGCTGTATAAAAGTTTTATATTCTTATTATATGATGACTTAATGTGAATTTTACTGTCATTCTATTCTATTAAACATTTTTAAAGTGATGTGGTTGTATTGTATACAATATCTCACACGACTAATGACTGATCAAATTAATTGTTTAATCTTTGATATTTCAGCAGTCAATTGTATCAATCAACCTTTTATATATTTATCCAAGATATAAATCATGCACAGCCAATGTAAGTTTTGAGAAAACATTGTGCTTAAAAGACACTAATCTAATCTGCCCCTTTCAGTCCTAAAGTTATTTCTCAGAGAGGAGATTTATTCTATATCGCCTGTTATTTTTTTCTCAGATCCATTCTCCCATAACTCCCTCCAGGACTGTCAGCCTCTATAAAGCTACAAACATCTAAGTTATTAGTCCTAATAACTCAAATAAATATGTGACTGTTAAAACAATGTGACTGATCAAACCCTAATGACAGATGGGAGAGTATTATGAATTGATAGCAGTTGTTTTGTGCAGCAATCTTGTTTATGAAATCTTTATGGCCTAATTTTGAATATATTTGCATAGACGTACATGCAGGAGGCTGATAACACTGCAGGCTTTGTTGGTCTTCTGCTGTGCCAAGCTCCAGCTACAGTGAAACAACAATGCCTGTATGCATACTGTACATTTGGATTTTCACTTCTGTAAATCAACTACCATTTGTATACTGTAATAGCTAACACTGTCCAAAATAACAGCCACAGAAATACATACAATTATAAAATACACATACAGTTATTAATTAATGGATGGTGACAGTGCAAATGCAAGTGCAGATACCGCTGATTTAGTGTTATTGTTATTCAGTCACTGCATGAAAACAGTAAAGGGGAAGGGTGCTATTTGTAACCTTACACATTCTTACATTCCATAAGAAAGAGCAATAATAATAGAATAGAATAGTAATAAATAGAATGTTTATATATTATATAATGTATGTATATACTTTATACATTATATATACTGTATATATTGTCATAGTCATCATAGTTCAGTCAGGTCACAGGACAATCATCACATTGTATATGAAGAGGCTTGAGTCCTAATTACATGATCCACCAGACGTGTAATTCGCCACACACTTCTAAAATGACATTTACTAATTACTCCCTCATGTTTTAGAAGCAGCTCTCTGGACTCTATCCTCATGCTCATTGTCATGTAGGAACAAACAAGATGGCTGTGGTGGCGGTCACAGTCTATTTGATATAAAGTGAGTAAGCAAACATACAGTACATACACACATGTTTAAATCTCTTTAAAATCTGATGTTGTGTAAAACAATTTCAGCAGAATTTGTGGAAGAGTAGTCTCGCAAAGACAGCGTTGGCTAGCATGTGACAGCACCTACTTGACAGGAGAGGTATGTTGATTGACATGCACGACGACTAACTACAATACAACACTCAAAACGGACAGTTAACCTTTACTGAAGAATTCGTTGGGAAACTAAACGACTGTTCAAATTACAGTATTAATGAAAGCACTGCACTAGTGTTGTGCCGGAATTACATATTGTACAGTCTGTGTGAATGACAATAATATCAGCCAATGAAAATCTACTACCCCACTTCTTGATAGTGCTGATGTTCTTACAGGGGTCTATTTATCAAAGATTGAGCAGACGTAACTTATGTGACATTGTGCTTAATGGACAGAAGAGGCTGAGACTAGTGAAAGAGAAGTCTTAAAGGTACAGGATGCCCCTTGAGTGCGCTGTAGTGTCCCTAGATCACTGTGTAGGTTTTGAAACAAGGGGTACAGAAGGTGTGAGTGTATATTCTGTGGACTGTGGAGGGAGGGGTAGAGATGAGTGGCAGCCACTCAGCACTCAGGTGTGGGAGGGACATACAAGTTTCAAACCAAAACAATTACGTTTTTGTAATGCTGATTTCAATCATGTTTCCAGGCACAAACTGAGGAGTGTAACTTTAAATTAAAAAGTTCTAGACAAATGTACAAATGTATTGTTATGCAACTAAAGTGAATAGAAATGAATTGAAATATAAATGTGAGAAAGGCAACTATTTATTGCATGGACAAAAATGATAACATCTTATTTCTTAATTTTATACTTCTGACTGAAACCATGAGAAGTGAGTGTGCACACACAGGTAATGGTATAGTATGGCTGCAACATGGGGACGGTTTGGAATTTAACTGGAATTGAGCCTGACACGTGATGACCCCACGGTGAGGCAGCCATGTTGTCCCACGGCTGTTCCCTCTCACTTCAGGCTGATCCTCCTGTTGGGCCCTATTAAGGGGACTGTCACTCAACTGATCATGGTGTGTAGTGGGAGGAGACAGACCCCTGTTGCTTGGGCTACATTCTTTCTTCTTTATAAGCACAAGTCATGACACAGAATGCATAATATTCGATTTGTGGATACGCTTGTCTGGAAAAATGCTGGAGTGGCAATCCTTTGAGCCATTTAGTTGAGTTTTATTTATATAACTATTGGATGGCATAACATCATTTATTATACATGTGTTTTATGTGAACATTTAAACTGATATGTTTCACAGTGTAACCTTGGGAACGTTACCCATCACCTCTGCTTGACCAATCAGGGAAAAGAAGACCTGAGACTTCAGGCACTAGTAAAAATCTAAATCGACTTACAGACTTTATAAAGGTAGCAGCAGATTTCAACCAGAACAGAGTTGTTTTCAGACCAACCTATATATCACCTTTAAGTTAACATTGCTAAGATAACAGTCATGTTGCTGTAGCCACTGTCTTGAGTTATATGGAAGAAGTCTGGAATTGTGCACATTCAACCATAATGGGTTAGCCCTTGCCAAGCTGAAATAATTCCTTCTTACATTCATTCAGCCTACTGTATATAGTTTAATCAGCCCAACCACTGGAACTGTGATTCCTTAGCCTAATGGTTTTCAAAGTGCAGGCCTCAGGATTATGTTGGCAGGTTGAGAGATGATAATAACTTTTATTTTATTGTTTACCCTTTATTATGTTTAATGTTGTATAAAGTATGATGCATGTTCAATGGTATTTCTAGGCTATATGCAATGTTTAAGCTGATGATAGCTGTTTGGGTATCCTCCTCGTACACAATCTAATTCTAGTATAGGCCTAATACAAATATGGACAAATATGTCACTTTACACGTCCTACCTCAAATACTGTCAGACAATAATAATCTCTAATCTGTTTAATCCCTCTTATCCGTCTAAAAATACACATCATTTTCCCAGTTATCTTTGTACTAAATGTTGTTTCTATTTTTCACGGGCCCTGGCGATACAGGGTGTTCCGTCGGAGTGCGCTATTTTCAGAGCTCAGCATGAATTATGAAATAAAGTGGCAGACAACGTGCGCGGCAGTCCCATTGCTGACCTGAGTGCGGCGAGAAGGAGGCACGCAGAGGTTGTGTCTGCGGTGAGTAACCGTGAGTGTTTGCGGGCTGCGTTGTGGCAGCGTCCCAGCTCTTGGCAATGACCCAGGCCATTGTGATCGTGTTAGCTGCTGCCTACAGGGTCGCCACCTGGCAGACGCTTCCTCCAATCACCCTGGGTTACACAGGCTGCGTCCGCAGCAGGGCCGTAATTGAATTTCAACACGTCACTGTCTGCCTCACTTTGCCGACTGCAAGGTGAGCATACACATGCATACTGTACACCTTGAAACCATCTCCTGCCTCGGTAAAAGATTTAAAAGATTTTCTGTAATCTTAGTTTCTATGCCGAATGGTTTCTATGCCGTATCGGCATAGGCCTACACAGTATAGTATAGGCATATCACTAAATTGATTAGACCTATTAAAAAGGCATATCACTAAAGTGATTAGATCTATTAAAAATCACTTCCTCAGCGCTGTCAATATGACAGAGGAACACCTTTCTGTAATGCTGGTTATTACCACAAGGGGGAGAGGGTTGTCGACACAAACCAAGGACAGTGAAATAAATATTTTCTCTATATTATATCTGTATTTGCAACATCAAAAGTACTATATAATAATGAAAGTGTGATCAGTGATTGGAGCCATCTACTTTGGATTTTCACAGAGCAGGGTTCAAAGAGAGCAGTCTTCATATTATTTCGATGTCCTCCTCTGATGTACAACACTATATTAGAAACAATCGCCTGAAAGTAGGCCAATTACCAGTGACTGTGAATAAAGACGTTAATGCAGTGTGGCAGAGGCCTAGATCAGAGCTTATCAAGCTGGGTTGCTGGATGCTTCTGTTGGGCCGCAACATAAATACATTTGGATTTATTTTAAATAAAAGAAATCCAAATTATTTTTATTTTAGTAGTAGTATCTTTCATAGAATGTGCATATGATATGTTTATATGCTGGATGTTATGCTAAACTGTTGCTGATGTTGCTGCAACTTTTGCTCAGAGGGTTTCAAGTAATACAGCACTCGCTTTTGTTTTTTGAGGGTCACTGCACTAAATGAGTGGGTATGAACTCAGTGGAATCACTTAAGCAGTTGGAGCACCTTCTCTCATCACCCCTTTTCATATTGTCTGCTGTCTGTATACTGCCTGCTCGGGATTTGCATTGCTTAAGCTTTAACTTTTTAACTAATAAACTTTTAACTAATAAAACTCACAAATATGTGGTTGTGAGTTTCAGCTATATTCATTCAAATTCTGGCATTGCATGAAATGATAGTGGGTAAGATAAAAAAAAATTAGATAAAAGGAGAAAAACATATTTTATATATATATATATATATATATACACTCACCTAAAGGATTATTAGGAACACCATACTAATACTGTGTTTGACCCCC
>JAODUG010085489.1:0-12364 GCA_027564795.1 Aphredoderus sayanus
GAAATTATTTCTAACATTTTCTTAATCTGATTTATTGACAGGAGTGATGATCAAGGGGGCTGACTTTTCACCACCATGATACATCATTAATTAATAGAATAATAACTGTAAGTTTCTAACAGTCCCCCCTGTCATGTCATAACAAAATATAAAAATGTAAAACGTCACAATTAAAAAGAGGTCACCCTTGGACCAGTCGCGGTCTTTCCTACTCTTTGAGCATACTGAAGTGCAAGGTTGTGATCAGCAGGATACACCAGTGATGGCAAGACACACATGAGCAATCATTGTGAACACTCCTGATGGTCCTGGTGGAAAATATTCTCTAATATCTGAATAAAGAAGAGGGAAAGCTCTAAATTGGGATCAGTCCCATACACACTGTGATTACAGTCCTGGATACAGGTTTGGACCTGAGTCGGTGAACCTGTTGTCCAGTCCACTGGTCGATTAAGTAGCCTTTAACCCAGAGTTTGTAGGTCTTTGTATTGTACAGAGCCAGACCAGGAACCAAGGGGTATATCTTCATCACCACCTGTAATGAGAAACGGAAGACAAACAGGGACAGTAGAGGAAACTGCTCTTTGTTTCTGGTCTAGCTGTTAATCTAGCCCTGCTTTATACGGTCACAATGTTAAAATAACACCCTGGTTAGAAGGTTGGATTAGACATATTTTATGTCCTTTAGATCTAATTCTATCCTCAGCCAGCCTGTCTCTAGTCAGGCTGTTCCAGAGAGACAATAAAAGTCACGAAAAGGGAGGAAAGGAGTGTCTTAACTTGTTTACTATTTTTTACTGACAAGTGGGTCCCTAGTGGCTAAACCCATCCCGGTCAACAACCCCCAATCGCGACTATCCCAGATGGCTCTGAGCAGACACTCACTGACTGCACATACTGTAGATAACCTAACCCAACCTGACCTAACATGGTGTAGCCGTTGGTGCCCTGTTTTGTCTCTACTCTACAGTGACTCACATGTATCCATCTCGGTGTGCTCTGCACCTTGATAGCCGATCTATTTGTAAGAAATACTAGGAATTGACCCTCCCATTTGGCATCTAAGGAAGCCCTTGCTTGTTTTTTTTTTTACTGTAACCCATTGTCCTGGTACCATGGCATGACCCCCCCCCTCGGGCATTACCCCCATGCCTTTCATGCATCTTCTGAAGCTTCTCTCTGGGTGGAAGATGGACAGCAGGGCTACCACAAGCGCTAAACCTATTTCCTTTCTTCAGATATATAGTCCACAATCCACCCATGTGTGGTTTGTGGACTGTGATGTGGTCTTCAACATATAAGAGCTCCTCCACTTCCGTGCACCTCTTGGTTAGTTCGACAATTTCCTCCTCCAAATCTAGGTTGAAGGCTTGCACTTGTCTCTCTTTTGATTTAAGCTTCCAGTACAGAAGTCGCAGGGAACTTCTGAAACATCTTCGTGGCAATGTTGGTCTCACACCCTAACCGACTTTCTGAACTGGTCTTTGATATGAAAGTATTTACTTGCAGCTTAGGTCTTTTGTGGAAGAGCTTATTACCACACAGGACATGTGAGCAGGTCATTGCTTTCAAAATGCTGTGCGATGCAGGTTTTGCAATAGTTGTATCCACATGGTAAGGTGATTGGATTGTTAAAGAAATCCAGACAGACGGGACACAGAAACCCAGAAACTGCAGATGCCATTCCTAAAATATAACAGCAACACTTGTTGTTTGTTAAAAGATAATGCTATATTAACACATGCATGTACGTACCTGGAACACCTCCCTAGGGAGGTGCCATGGGGGCATCCTTAACAGATGCCCAAACCACCTGGCTTCTTCCAATGTGAAGGAGTAGCGGCTCAACTTCTGAGTTCCTCTCGGATAGCCGAGTTTCTCACCCTAACTAAGAGACGCTAGCCACCCTCCTGAGGAAACCGATTTCGGCCGCTTGTATCCATGATCTTGTTCTTTCAGTCATGACCCAGCCTTCATGACCCTAGGTGTGGGTAGGAACAAAAATTGCCCAGTAGATCGAGAGCTTTGGCATCCGGCTCAGCTCTCGTTTCGTGCGGTAAACCCATTGCAATACCACTCCAATTCGCCGGCAAATCTCCCGCTCCAATGTCCCCACACTCTCAAACAAGACCCCGAGGTACTTGAATTCCTTCACTTGGGGTAAGGACTCATTCCCTACCTGGAGTAGGCACTCCATCGGTTCCCTGCTGAGAACCATGGCCTCAGATATAGAGGTGCTTATCCTCATCCCGGCCGCTTCACACTCGGATGCAAATCGATCCAGTGAGTGCGGAAGGTCACGGACCGATGATGCCATCAGGACCACATCATCTGCAAAAATCAGCGATGAGATCCCCAGGCCAGCGAACAACAATCCCTCCCCACCACAACTACGCTTCGATATCCTGTCCATGAATACCACAAACAGGATTGGTGACAAAGCGCAGGCCTGGCGGAGACCAACACCCACCTGGAACGAGTCTGATCTACTACTGAGAATCCGGACACAGCTCTAGCTTTGGGCATAAAGTGATTGGATAGCCCTAAGAAAGAAACCCCTCACACTATACACCCTCAGCACCTCCCACAGTATCTCCCTGGGGACCCGGTCATACGCCTTCTCCAAAACACATGTAGACCGGATGGGCATACTTCCAAGCCCCCTCCAGGATTCTTGCAATAGTAAAGAGCTGGTCCGTTGTTCCACGACCAGGATGAAAACCGCATTGTACCTCTTCAATCTGAGGTTCGACTATCGGCCGAACCCTCCTTTCCAGTACCTTGGAGTAGACTTTACCAGGGAGGCTAAGAAGTGTGATACTCCTATAATTGGCACACACACTCTGGTCCCCTTTTTTGAATAGGGGAATGAACTATGAACCTATGAACTTGTTAAATATATTTCTAAAACATGTCTGTGGAGAGAACCGATGTAGGGGTTATTGTGACTTTAAGTAACTTTCACTTTCAGTTCTGTAGTGTTGACTTTAGTGTCTAACTCTTCCTGCCTGAAAGCTCCACCCACCATATTAGCCAATAAAATCTTATGTTAACTGACATGAAACTGCATCTGAGAACAGATAGACATTTCTTTAATTCAGTAGAGTGAACAATTTTAATTCCCCCAAACCCCCTCCCCATAACTTCCTCCAACAATGCGTAATATTAAACAAATGGCAAACTAGCGTTACACTAAGTATATTGACACCTTTGTTGATAAGATGTCAAAACTTTATTACTCAAGCAAATTGGAAGCAAAATCGAGCAAAATTAAAATGGTATACTCTTATGTGAAAGTGGCAAAATTAAGTCAGTTTCAAACACTATTATTGGCTATTGCATAATGTAAGACTTGCTGATTTTAGCACTAGCGTCTGCCTGTTTCTGACCTTCAGCTTTTACTCAGTAATTTGGCCATACACAGGCTTCAGAGCCGGCTGTAGCCAGTCAACCTCATCTGTGTTGTGATCCCTGGAGGGACCGGAGTCCAGTTTGAGGAAGATTGATGGCTCTAAATGCGACCTCAGCCCGTGGGGTAGCCTAGCCAATGCAGAATGAGAGAAATGCGAATGCATGCAAGAACAAGTACACACCTTGGGGATATAATGCAGTGAGACCAGAACCGTATCTGTAAGATGTGAGGCTTGCAGACTGGGGGAATTTGCTTATAGTTCACATTCATCTGAAATGGCATAGTCGTCCTGCCAGGAAACTGTTATGCCAAGAAAAGTAGTGTAAGCTGGTGCTGCATTATATAACAGGCTAACGTGTAATCATGACATATATATATATATATATATATATATCCCAGCGGATACAGCGTTTTTGACGGTTATAAGTCGGCACACATTCGTTAAGTGAAAGTTTCTCCCTGACCTCTGGGGATTGAAATCTCCACCTCGGTCTATTCATCTAGCCAGCTGGATGAGACTCTGTAGCTAAAAACCCAACTGCTTTTTTTTTCATCTCTGTTTGCACAAAGTTATCCCTCTGCCCTCCATTCATTCGAATGCCATTGTTCCCTTCATAGTAGCTCTTTTTGCAGCCCTGCTTCTGGTAGGCGTTGAAGACCCTGCATAAGTGGAAGAACAGCTGTGCAGGAAATCTAAGAATGTGGGTCCAAATGTGCGCGTGTTTGTGTGCGCTCGCTTGTAAAGAATCATTAAGTGTGTGAAAGAGTGAGAGGAAGGATTGTGTGTTGCAAACCATACAGCTGGTAAGTGAAACAGCAGGGCAAAAAATCCTGACCTGACAACATTGAGGTTGTACACGCGCGTGCACATACATACAGACAGTGTTGAGAAGGCGGCATGTTTTTATAGAGCAATAATATTTCAGCTACACTACAGGAATTCTTAAAGCACGATACTGATGCTCTTCTGTATCCAGTTTATTTCTGCAGCGAGTATTTTGAGCAGTATCCTCTAGATATGTTCTTACTTGACAGAAGATGTGAATGCACATTCATATATTGCTCACTAATGTCTATATTTGACTTTACAGGCTAATCTTAGTGACAACAGCATACATAGAAAATGAATGAATGGACGAGTAAACAGTAACTGAGAAAATGACTCAGTATCTATTAATTCGCTTGCGTATTCTGTGTACATTTAGGCCTACCTAATATCTAGCATATAGATGTCATACCAAGAGGAATTTGTGAGAGAACATCCCAAGAACACTTATTCTCTTTGTTTACTTCCTGCGGTGGTGCACAGAGGTTGGCAAGAGAAGAATGAGCTGGTCAATTGCCTGTAATACTTTTGATGTGCTGTTTGAGCTGAGGACCAGATTGCTATTCAATGTCTATCTAAGTCTATCAAAGAGAGAGGCTGAAAAGACGCAGGTGCAAGCTTGTGCCCGGGGAACCAAGAACCAAGCAATGTACCAGCAACAGAGCTCTCTCTCTCTTTGCCATCTTTCGTCCACTCCTCCTCAAAACAAAGTCCCCGATTCTAATGGGCTCAAACCCGCAGTCCAGATGGATGGCTTCCTTCTGATAGCAGCCAGAACTCGTTATCCCTTATTCAGCTTATTTTATAATGTGAGTCCCATATTCCAAGGCATCAATGTACATGTACACATACTGTAGGTCCAATTCACAGAATTGGCTTTTTCACAGATTCACAGAATTGGCTTTTTCACAGATTCACAGAATTTCACACTGGCTGGTAACAGACTTATATGACAGACTGGCATGTATTAGCCATTTGCTTTGCAGGAGTGTTCATAATAATGCATTTCACCCTTCATGACTCCTTAACAACTACATTATGTAACCTTTGCCTCTGTTTTCTTGCTCATGTAAAATAAATGCATAAATATTTAATGGCAAATGGGAATTGTGAATCACATTGTGTACATGCAATAGCCTGATTTTTATGGCATGTTCTCCGCTTCAATGACAGGGAACACAACACACTGATGCAATATTTATATAAGAGGAGCCTTTTGTACAGAGGAAATGCTTGAAAGTGTCCCCGTGACTCCCGTTACTCAGTGTCCATTATATCAACTGTAATAAGATATCAACAATCACGTATCTTGCGAGCTTTAAACGCCGTGAAGGAAGGATATGTTTGAGAGAGCTTTAGACTGCATTCTAGAACTGACGTGGCAGGCCCCCTATGGAGAGACTGGGGTAGGGTACAAAAGGATTAGCACATTTCTCTCTTTAATTGCATTCCATCACTAAGCCATTTATAGAGCACTGTGGCACTTTAATCAGCTCGTCACATGGAGACAAGGCGAGACCACAAGGTAAAGAACAGAGAGAGGGATTTATAGTGCCCCCTTCCCCCCCAAACTCCCCTTTGCCCCCCCCCCCAAAACTGTAGGGATTTTCTCACCTTACAACACTCAGGGCTTTAGATGAACATTTGCCTAATGTGACGCATTAGCTAGACTTGCTATCCACTGCTGTAACAGCGCCCTGTTAATTTCTCTCCAGTCAGCCCCCTACAGCCCCCTACAGCCCCTGACCCCTGAGAGCACACCCGTTAGACTTCAACAGCAGCAGATTTGTGGTTCTCTGCTGTCAGTGCAGGCCCAGCTTTAGACCAGTGTCAGATCAGCAGAAATGTTTTATTTGGTGTTAGCTTCAGGAACCTTGACCCCACTGATGCACATAAACACTTTACTGCACAAGAAATGGGCAAATTGAATCTCTCAGCAATTCACCCCTCCAATACCTCTGGTGTTTGTCAGCTAAAAACAAAAGCGGAGGTGGAATATTGCTGTGAGAAATGCATTGTCGTGCTTTTAATTGGACTACCCACTGAAATGCGTGCAACTAATTAATTATGAATGGAAAAAACCTTTTCACCATCCCAAAGGTGCTGTAGGTAGGATTTAAGTGCTGCTGTATAAATGCAGCCTTATTTCGATGAAATGTAATTTATCAGTCTGTCGATGCGCTGTGAGAATATCTGGTTGATAGCCCCTGCCTTTATAGCCTTGTGAGACCATCCTGATCTTGCAAGCTTCAGTTTGACTTTGCCATGAGAATCAGTCTGGAGAGGCAAGCAATCCTTTCAATTATGTCCGGTATATCTAACGTGGGACCAGTTAGCATCGTACTGGTAGCTACCGGCGTGGTCTAGGCGTGACGACAACGAAAGTGACTCGAAAACAACAATTGCGGTTCCCACAGATAGACAGTCAATCAGGTATAGAACTACGTTCTGTGCGTGTAACAACCTGTCAGTATAATGTAAGTGGATTATATGTTTTGACAGAAATAATTCTGACCAATGAATGCCTCTTTTCTCTGACTAGTCCGGTGAATCTGCCTTTCTTGTCAATCATATATATGCACACACGCTGTTCAGTGGCGCTTTGCAATGGCAGACCAATGAGCCTCAGAGGAGGAGTGGCAGGGTTTTCTGATGGTTGAACTCTTGACCTCTCAAAAGCTACCTACAGCAGGTTTAAGTTACATCACTGGTGTCAAGCTTTTCAGTAACCGGCAAGAATGTGTACAGTTCAAACATGTTTTCATCTAAATTAAGCTTATTTACAGTACGTCTGGCAGAGGCACTGTCTGACTGTAGTACCATCCCTGAAATGTTTTTTGTTTGCTTTTGTTTTTTCACTTTCAAAATGTTTTGAATGCCAACCTGGAAACCCTCTGCATGTGCAGTAGTTTTTATAGCATGAAAACATTGAAATCTTGCAAATTAAGCTGAAATTGTGCATGCCAGAAGTCATGGAAATCAGCTGTCTGGATGCCCTTTGTGACCATTTAACATAAGGGGCTTATGGGATGTAAAGCCAGGGGCAGCAAGCCAGAGAGAGGGAGTCCGGCTGCAATGCTGATCTGCAATTGTGAAAGGCTTTGTTGCTTATCATTGTGCAAGGCTTTGTTGCCTATAATTGGGAAAGCCTTTGTTGCCTATCATATTCTTCTCAAAAGGTATGCCTGTCTGATTAGGGCTTGGCTTCTGGGCAGGGTACCAGCCTGTGCCGATTTTACACAAAGCTGGGGGTTCTGAACTGTCTGGTCCAGTGAAGTATACAGTACCATGCCCTAAATATTACTCTTGCCCTGAATGAAATCACAGGGCACTGTAAATGCATGTATGCAATCTTATAGTCCACAGCATGTAACTGCTTCAGCTACAGACATTGAGCTGTCTTAAGCCTAACCAGTCTGCCAGTGCTACTGTACATGGAGGAGATAGCTTTTTAGAGAAGTTGATGAAACTACATTAGGAACACCAGTCTTCACACTGGAGGTGTTTTTAAAGTAAGATTTTGAAGTAAGATAATAACCATCTCTTGATGGTGTATGAGAGAGAGAGAATGCATGTAGTAGCGTCTGTATTGGGTCAATACAGACAGAACAGAAGGCAGCCACACGTCTGCATTAGAAATCCCCAGATGATCACACCAATCTCCCATTCTCATCACATGGCCCCACACTGAGTGGTGGGGGGACTAGGGAGTTCACTGGAGCTGTTATCCCCTCTCTCTCTCTCTCACTTTATTTCTTTGTCTCTCTCATTTACCCTCCTCTCTTTTCATTTTAATCACTGTCTTCAATATCCTTGCCTCTTAAAAAATGTGTTTATTGCTGAATTAAAACAATCCTCCTAAGGCCTTATTGAGTTCATGCTAGACAAGATGTATGCTTATGGCCCGTACAGTCTCATTAGGCCTCATATGGGTATAAGAAAAGTCCTGCACCCTGTAATTAATTATAATGACTGAATTTGACTGTCAGCATAGTGGACTGTACTGTAATGGAATAACACTGTCTGGTGTGGCTAGTGGTCCTTGGTCTCGGGAGATCCGTCCAAATCTGTGTTGGAATACGTAACCATGCAGACTGCCGTTCAGTTTGTGAGAATCACCCTCATTTATGCGATGGGAAGAACCGGGGACTAAAGGGGGTGGGAATATCAATCTGTCTAGATAAGGCACCATTACATTATGTTTGGTCTGCAGCCCCTATGGCCTGGTCTGTACGTGTCATGGTATGAGGTCATGCTGCCCCTGGTGCCCTCCGCTGTAAGGTCAGGACTTGTAAAAAGACACTGCTGAGTCGGCAAAGTTGCAATAACAATGGCGTCATACAGTGTACCCGGTTCAGTGTCTTCGCCCTCCTCCTGTGTCGCCCCTGGGTGGGGGCTTGATTTCCCCCGCAGCGGAGAAACGCCGGGCGCTCTCTCTTCCTCCCGTCCACCGTCTGTACCTATGGTTCCCCTCCCCTCTCCCTTTAAACAGCTGCAGCCGCATAGATCATCTGTCATGTAGCTGCCTCTTTCAGCGCCGCACACAGCTGCTAGCCTTGATATGGACAGCACAATACAGCAGGCAGGGTGAGAGCTGCGTGCCTATACAGCCTTCAGCCCTGCTGTGCTGCCGGTGCTTGTTATGCAGTGTTTATGCTGGAACTGTAGAGTTAACGATAATAGGATTCTGAGTTATAGGGGCAGGTCAGATTAAATAGGCGTGGTAATGCTTTGTTGTTTCCGAATGGAATGAAATGTAGTCAATAATATGGAAATGTCTTGTCGCAAAAGATGTAAACCCCATACCTGCCATTTATCCATCTATCCAACCAGTGCTGGTGCAGACTGGAACATATTTGACAGGCACTAATCAGACCAAGGACTACATAATTCATTTGAATGGGGGGGGGGAATATTTGATTCACAGATTTATACACTGAAACTGTAAAATGTTAATTTAATATGACGTGGATCATTTGTCTGCGTTGTAGAATCTGGCTTTGATCAGCCTCATAATACTTTAATGACAGCACTAATACATTACCTGTCACTTATTTTGCCCACTTATTTAAAAATGGATTCTTTTGTGGCGTTGGTGGGCAAAGGTAGGAGCTATAGAGGCATTCATGTGTGGTTGTTTACTGAAAGCATAATACTGACAGCATAATTTTATTTCTTCTTTTTTTTTTAAACCAGTTTCAGAATCATTTCTCAAGTAAAGCCGTTACCAGTGACCAAAAGGGATTTAGCATCAAAGTGTAAAGAATCTGAATGGAAAGAAAAACTAGCTAATAATTCATAAACACTGCACTACAATTTGGGAAACATTGTTTCACTACTAGCTTCAAATAATGATAATACACTCAATTATAGTGACTTTGCAGAGCATGTGTAAATGTGTTTATATAATAAACTGTAGTAGTCCCTTTTGAGATGGTTGGACAACAAAGTAATACTCAATTACTATTTCTATTAAGCAACATAACACCAAGCAAACACTGCAGTAGTGTTTGTATTACAAATACCCCCTCTTTGTAACCAGTTTAATACTCACAAGGTCTGAATCCCATAAAGGTTGGATTTGAGTATTGTTGGGAGCCATCGCTGCCGCAGATTTCTCTCTCTCTCTCTCTCTCTCTCTCTCTCTCATCTTCCTCTTTGTTTTCACTCTTTTATCCCATTCCCATGAAAGATATTCAATCTGGCTGTATCATCTTCTCTTCTTTGTTTCTGTCTTCTCTTTTCTCTTCCTGTCCTCCCTTTTCATTATCAATTTCTTATCTCCGTCATCGCCTCGTACTGCCTTTCGCCCCTTTTAGGATATGCTGTGATGCAAATGACGGAAACTGACACCGCTGTCTTTGACTTTGGAGTCTGGGGAGAAAGAAAATCTGTGAATCGGGGTCAGCGAAACCCCTTACCTACCTCTCATGACCTTACCCCCGCCCAACCCCCGCTCCATTGTGTTTTCATACAATGTGTTGGTCTTTAAGGAGGACTGTCCTTGGTTGACATTGTGGTATCTGAGCCTCCCTACAGTGCTTCTGTCCCTTTGGTGTATTGGTGCCACTGTCTTTGCAACAAACGCTTCCTTCTAGCCCCATTAGCCTCTCTCTGCTGATATCACATTCTGGCTGTTAATATGTTCAGTTCCACGCTCCCTGAGTTTATCCTCCATTCATTTCTTCTCATGCGTGTCTAATGCACGCATCGCACTTGGACGCTTTACATGCTGACTGTATATAACTGGAGAGTGAAACGCCGATAACGGAAACAGAGTGCGTCTGATCCATTACCTGCTCACGTGTGTGTGTGTGTGAGAGAGAGAGAGAGAGAGAGAGATTTTATGGAAGCTATGTATCATCCTTCATATGCTGGCAGTGAAGGTTGTGTAATTTGAGTAACAAAAAAAAGGCACCAATTAGGATGCCTTGCTGTCCTAATTGACATCTACCCCACACTCTGGCAGCCCAGCTACAGCAGAGTGCTGTAGTTGCTACAGTAGGCGTATTCACGCTTAACCTTTTCCTACCACTGTATGCCTGGGGTACGTAAAATAATAATAATAATAATATTAATACTACTACGACTACTACTACTACTAATAATAATAATAATAATAATAATAATAATGCTGCTCAGGTTGTGTGCCACAGAAAAGTCATAGCACCATGAACACGTTCAGTAATGCTAAGCTAAAGCACTATGGGGTGGAAGACTTGGTGGTGTTGTACAGTAGTGTATCAGGCCTAAAGGTCACTGTTGATGTTCTCTCTGTCTCTCTCTCTGATGTAACCTTTCTAGACAGGTTATTCACACCCATTGCTGACACAGTTTTCTGAGGCTTAAAAGCGGGCATCACTCTAAAGTGTTATCTGCATGCTATTCTGAGCCTCTTTTGTTCATTAGCACTATGTCACATAAGCGACTCATGCTGAACCGTAGATACATAGTGTAAACATATTCATTGGCTGTTATCACTGTCACACAGAAGACTGTATATGTACGTAAGCAAGTACTGTTGCCAAATGTACGTCACTTTGGATAAAAGCGTCTGCCAAATGCTGTAAATGTACTGTAAATGTACTTCCGGTATGATGCTAGTGTTGCGTTGTATTTGCTAACGTCTAACAAAGCATACATATTTAACAGATTTTTTTTAAGACCTGCAAATAGCCTGAACATTTTAACTGATTTATAATCCAGTATAAATGTAAATTCTGGTTTGGTTGAGTTATGTGGTTGGTCATCATACTGTTGGTGTCATTCAAAATACCTCTCCTGTCAAGTAGGTGGTCTTGACTCAGTTAGTCAAAGCTGTGTCCCAGACATTACAGAAGTAAAGGCTGGCTCTGCGAGACTATTTACACACCGACACTTTATTATTTTGTTCTCAGGGGCGCATATTTATTTGCAGTAAGCCAGCAGAACAACAAGCATACGCTCTGCTTTCCGAAGCATCCTTTAATCCGGACACGGATAATAAAGTGGGATTGATTGTCGTCGCGTTTGTTCATTGACTATGCGTGGTAATATCCTGTAAGATTGTGCATGGTGGAAGTGTGAGCACGGTTTGACTCGGGGGGGAATGAATTGACTCTCCGTTCAGCAGGATATGAGTCTTAGGAAGATGACGTGATTAATTTGTCCATCTGTTTTCAGTTGATTCATGGCTTTTCATTTGAATTAAGCATGCTTGTGCATTTTATGTGTGTTCAATGTGCACACTATGTGCATGCCTTTCTCTTTGCAGAAATATGAACTCCATATTAGAGTGTACTAAAAGAGGGAATGTAGTGACTGTAACATCAATCGTTGGTTTTAAAGGCAGGAGTTTTACATTGCAGGTGTATAATGCATCAGAAGAGCATTGGGGCTAACTTGCGTCTTGCTGTTAATACTGTAGTGAACATGGACTCCCAGCATGCAATGCGATTGTATAATCTGTTCTTAGTTCTTTGTTTTATGTTAGAGCGCTTTTATACTGACTTAAAAGTAGTACTGTTGGATTTTAGTTATTGTTAATACTAGTACTCGCGTATTAGTATTAGGATATAGAAAGCACCATAACCTGAAAGTGTTTTGTAGTTAATGGGAACAGGCTGGGTTACGCGGAAGGGTGGTTC
>JAODUG010085500.1:0-12363 GCA_027564795.1 Aphredoderus sayanus
GGTTAAAAGGCACAAAAATCAACATAATTACATAAAAAAATAATTAATAAAGAAATAAATACACTCAGCAATGACAAATTGAAAAACATACAAATCATACACAATCAGATGGCGCCGCCGTGTGGCTAATTTCTGAGTACATTACGAGGGTTAAGTTTCTTTGTGATAGTAAGGGTCTTACCTGGTCTACAGCTAACAATCTATTGCACACAATTGCTCTCTTCGTTGTTGGTGTAGCTCTGCCAGGCCTCTGTGCCGGGCCTGACTGAGTTCCTTCAGGTGGTGCAGACATGGGAAGATGTACCTTCCAATCCCCTCAGTGGGGTCTTCTCCACCCTCTTTGCTGGCATCATTGTGGAAAACAGACACATGCTCCAAAAGGTTGGAAAATATTATTCTTAATATGTAGTAATATATTATATGGGGCCCTAAACTGTTAGCGAGTTGTAATGAATTATGATGATAAAGTTAATTATCATAAATTTTGCTCCTAATACTGCTAATGCTTAATTGATAAAAAAAAATATATACAAAAAGGTAGATCAGATGGCGCCGTCTGGTGGCATAAGTCGATAAAATGAAGGGCATCACAAGGTTTAAAAAAATAAAAATAAGAAGTTTAATCCTAAGTAAGCACACACTAGATGATTCAGTAGAGATGCAGGACCACACAATTGGCATTCACCCTAAACTATTTCAGAGTGGTGATTCCAGAGAGTTGTTATCTCAAAGAACCTACATTGTGTCAAACGTGGCAAAACTAACCGGGAGGTGGACTGTTGATCATGCCATAGCTGTAAACTAGGAGCACGTCTATGTGCTCTTTTGCACAGAGAAACAAAACTCTGGATGACGTCATGACTGAGAAAGCTGAATGACCATTATTTATTTTGCAGTGCCATCTGGAAGCTAGGCTACAGCTACTGAAGCTACAAACAGTTGTCAGTATCTATGGCAATGCTGCTACATTGTATTATTATGTTTCTGAATAACACAAGTAGCAACATCTTGCAGGTGATTCCTAGTCAGCTCACTTCTCATTGTCTACTGCTAGGTTCTCCTGGGGTTCCCATTGCTGTTCTTTGCACACTACAGAAAATCAAATTCAAATTCTGGGAGCCTCTCAGCCCGTCAGCAATGATAATTGATACATGATATTGGCCATAATCCTCTAGTGTGGTGCTAGTTTAACAAGGCAAGTTGCTTAGCACCCCATTTAATGTTAAGCACCTTAGCTGCAAGCTTGCTTAAGAGCTAGATGATGTTACCATATTAGTGTACTCTTTAGATAACTCTTTAAAGAGCATAAATTGAAAGATTTCAGTTTATTCCTGAGGAATTTCCTAGTTTTATAATGCTGCGTTTATCTGTAGAAAGGGCAAATTGATTTAATACTATGGTTTTTAAATTCCTTTAAAGATTTCCCATCCTGAAGAATTGATCAGCCCTGATTCTGTGGAGGATCTCCCTCCTCTCTCCAGCATCCTGCTGTCTGTTATCCTCAAATCTCCATCTTTTACCAGGTAATGCATTGTATAGCCTTGATATCTAAAGGGTCAGAAATTTTACTGAGTAGAACTATCCATCCATCTTACCTGGAGTCGGGTCGCGAGGGCAGCAGCTCCAGCAGGGGACCCCAAACGTCCCTTTCCCGAGCCACATTAACCAGCTCTGACTGGGGGATCCTGAGGCGTTCCCAGGCCATTGTGGAGATATAATCTCTCCACCTAGTCTTGGATCTTCCCCGAGGCCACCTCCCAGCTGGACGTGCCTGGAACACCTCCCTAGGGAGGCGCCCAGGGGGCATCCTTACCCGATGCCCTCACCACCTCAGCTGGCTCCTTTCAATGTGAAGGAGCCAGTTGAGCCGAGCTTCTCACCCTATTTCTAAGTGAGACGCCAGCCACCCTCCTGTGGAAACCCATTTCGGGCGGTTGTACCCGCGATCTTGTTGTTTCGGTCATGACCCAGCCTTCATGACCATAGGTGAGGGTAGGAATTGAAAATTGCCCGGTAGATCGAGAACTTTGCCTTCCGGCTCAGCTCTCTGCGCTAAAGCGATTGCAATACTACTCCCGCTGCTCGGATTCTCCTAGCAATTTCCCGCTCCAATGTCCCTTTTTGAACAGGGGAACCACCTGCATCTCTGCAAGATCTGCATCTCCTTGGGCACTGTGCCGACATCCAAGACATCCAAGACATCCCCTCCACACCCAGAGCTTTCAGCATTTCCGGACAAATCTCATCAATCCCCGCGGCATCCAAGACATCCCCTCCACACCCAGAGCTTTCAGCATTTCCAGACAAATCTCATCAATCCCCGCGGCTTTGCCACTGTGTAGTTGTGTGACTCCCTCAGTGACTTCCACCAGGGAAATTGACAATGATATTACCTCCTCAGTTGGGGTCAACAGCGTCCCATCCTTACTGTACACAACTTGGATTGTTCCCTGTTTTCTCTTCCTGAGGTTTTCCAGAAACACCTTGGTGCCAACCGAAAGTCCTTTGGCTTTCAACATTTCCCACTCAGGTTCAATGCCCCCAACCTCTACAGGGGTGCCAGAAAAGCTCCGCCGGAGGTGAGTTGAAGGTCTCGCGGACAGGGGCCTCCTCCAGACGTTCCCAGTTAACCCGCACCACCCGCTTGGGCTTACCAGGTCTGTCCAGAGTTTTCCCCCACCCCTTGACCCAACTCACCACCAGATGGTGATCAGTTGGCAGCTCCACCCCTCTCTTCACCTAAGTGTGCAGGTCGAATCGATCATCGACCTTCGGCCTAGGGTGCTCTGGTACCACGGACACTTATGAGCATCCTCATGTTTGAACATGGTATTTGTTATAGACAGTCCATGACTTGCACAGAAGTCTAATAACAAACGCCCACTCGGGTTTAGTTCAGGGACGCCTCTGCAGGTATCTCCATTATTGCCCACGTGAGTGTTAAGTCTCCCAGCAGAACTATGGAGTGAGCATCCCCACACCCGCCCGGCACCTCACACCCTGGGCAACTCCAGAGTAAAATAAAGTCTATCCCCTATCTAGGAGTATTGTTCCAGAACCAAGACTGTATTCAGAGGTAAGCCCCACCAGATCTAATTGGTAGCGCTCCACCTCTCGCACAAGTTCCGGTTCCTTCCCCCACAGAGAGGTGACGTTCCACGTCCCCAGAGCCAGCGTCTGCCCCCCAGGTCTGGTCCGTCAAGGTCACTGACCTTCACTGCCACCCATATGAAAGAGCACCCTACCCCCACGGTTCATCCCACGAGTGGTGGGCCCATAGGATGGAGAGGAGGGTGCCACATTGCTTCTTCGGGCTGTACCCGACCGGGCTCCGTGGCAAACCCGGCCACCAGGCGCTTGTCAATAAGCCTTCAGTTTGGGCCTGGCTCCAGACGGGGGCCCCGGGCTTCCTCCAGGCAGGGTAACTCTTCCTCTCTTGTTATTTTCCATGAGGGGCCTTCTGAACCATTCTTTGTCTGGCCCCTTTCCTGAGACCACTTTGCCTTGGGAGACCCTACCAGGAGCACAAGGCTCCAGACAACACAGCTCTCAGGTTCATGGGGGCTCACAAAACCTCTCCACCACGATAAGGTTACGTTCCCGGAGAGGTGAGGAAAACTAGTAGATTGAAATTATTCTGGTTTAATTACAGGCCACATTGCATTATTTTATTTCCTCTTAAACCCAGACAACAACTGTGTTTGATTTGTAGTCTATATGGACAACTTATGTGGTTTCTCCAGGGGCTTTCTGGCAGAGATCAACTCATCTCTGAACTCCGGGGCCATCGACTGCCTGACAGGCCTAACCGCTGTCCTGCACATCTTGGCTGTCATCAATGGCAGTGAGTAGAGAAGTACTTTAATTCACAGCCTGGTTGACTGTTACCTGGAGATTGTGCTACTGCTCTCCCAGTGGTACTGATGTGTTTATGTGGTTGGGTTGTAGCAGGTCGGTTTAAGTTGGATTTGAAGAGTGCAGCAATATCTGTCCAGACACAGCTTCAGACTCATGCAGTCACTTTTGCAGACAAGGAGGACGTTCAGAGGTAGGTGAAGGTTGTACAGCTTGCTGATGCAGTACCACAATCTGCTGTGTGGAATTGAGTTTGTTTTAAAGGTTCAGTAGCCACATTTTGAAGTGCTCCTCATCTGTTGTAACTAATGCAACAAGGAGCTCCATAATCTCTAATTCCTTATGGTATTTAATTTATTACATTTCACATGAGGAGGTGATGATGAGCTTTCCTACCCTTTTTAGATGGTGAAAATAATTTTCTTGTCTTTTTTACCACAGGGTTATTTATGAATCCTCGGTGAAGAACCTGAATGTCATTCTGGATCTCTGAATTCCCTGGCTGGTTTAAAAAATATATATTATTATAGTTTTTTTGGACTGTTTGAGTGTGATGCAGTGTCTGCTTTACACAGAACTTTGTACAGAACAGGACTAGTGTGTTAACAATAAGTAACTTATGTATCACTGTATTTCATTCTAATTTCATTTTCTTCAAGTAAAATCAAATTAATCTTTAATGTCCCTTTGGGGAGGTTGGCTAATGCCTTTGATTCAGCATTTTTATGAAATATGTTAAACGTTTCACTAAGTGTACAATAAGATAACTTGTATTATCCAATTGTGTCTAGGCTATATCACAGATAGCCTCACATTCAATATATGATATTTCTTTACATTGTGCTACTATGTAACATTAATAAAACAAAATATATTGTTTGACGTTTTGTGATGGGCCCAAACATTTGGCAGAATTATTTCACATTGCGACATCAGTCTTCCTATCTTACACCTGGCTTATGTCACCAAAATATTCATCCACCCGTATCATGTGCATGCAATGCACGACACGGCCGTAGACCACAGACAGTGCTCTCTTTTACCGTGCGTGTTTGACGTCAGAAACTTAGGAGGGGCGCTTTCAGAAGGTTGCTGTTTGTGGTGCTGAAAGCCTTTGCAGGCAGCAGGACAAAATCGCCTTGCTTTTCATTCCACATTTCCGATTTTTTTTTTTTTTTTGTTGGTGTGTCCACATGTGCGTTTAAACAAAACATGCTGTTTTAGCGTAGCTGTGCGATGGATTAGTGCTAGTCTGGAGCGCTATGGATTCACTGTGCCACATCCTCTTTGCTGCTTTGGCTCTCAGCTTCTGTTATTCATCTACCAGTGCCGATAGGAAATATGGTAAGCAGTCGTCTAACCTTGTTATGGTTTATTTGACCAAACACGTGCTTTATTTGCCATGCTACGGTGGGTTCCAGTCTTTCTCGCTGACCGTGGTGCTATAATAAATTGAGTGAGTGATGCCACATATCAGTATATGTTTTAAAGAAACGTTTTACGCTACTGTATCTTAAAGTGCGGTAGTTTAGTTAAAATGTTTCAGTTTTTGGAGGAAACTTGTTAATGTAAGTTACCTCTCCTATATCAGTCGTTCATTGGTCTACACAGCAAACATCAAATACTGAAGTGACTTTTTAGATTAAAGGTATAACTTAATGGTTGACATGTCTGATCTGATAGACGCTGATATTTGTATGGCCGGTGTTAATGTAGATTTTCTCAAAATCTGGAAACGCATTAGGCCTAATTTCTTTAAAAGTGCTCAATCTTTTCAGATAGGCTATACACAGGCTTTGCATAATTCACTGACTGACGCTCATGAATAGCAATCAGATTATATTTGGTTTCCAATGACCATGATGATATTTACCTTAAACGCTATGAATCTTAAGATAATTGTTTGATATAAAATCTTAATCAAAATACCATCTCAGTTATGGACTGTGTCCTGTGTTTAATCTCATTCTCTTAAGACTTTGCTAGTCTTAGAATGTCTTCCATTATCCTTGAATTTTCTTGGCCTTCCTCTATATACTCTTCCTTCTTATTATTGTGGAATATTGTGATTGAAGCTTACAGCTGATTGATTTGGAAAGCAGTACATATATGAATTAGCAGAATAGCATAAAGCCTATAATAAACCAGGAAGCAATAAACTTCATACTGTTACTATTTATTTATTTATTTTTCTCTCTAGTAACCTAGAATAGTAGTGAATGAGTCAGTAATTATCCTCTTGGTTAACTGCTTGCATTGAATTCTCAGTTTCTTTTGGTTTTTTTATAGGTGGTTACAGTATTTATTTATTTTTTTTGTCCCAATATGTATTATGACCTGTTGCGGGAAATAAACTTACTTTTGTTCAAGATAAGATATTTGTGTTGTGAGGGAGATACATATTAGGTGGATGATGCTTATTGAAAGTTTACAAAACAAGATAAGAGATAACACATCTTAAGAGTCTTCTGAGTCTGTAGTTTGTTATGATCTAATTTTAAGTGTTTAAAACACCTACCTTGTTTAAATTACCTCAGATATTGAACTTCCAATGGTAATGATGGAACTTCATTATCATTATGTGCAAGTTGTATAAACTTTCTGATCCAGGTAGATTACAGCTCTTAGCATAGCTTTGTAACCACATTCTTCAAATCTGTTTACATTGTGCAAATGTGGAAATTTGTACACAATCACTGTGGTATAGAAATAGTGGTTCATTACACATTGATTTGATAATTAACTTGATAGCTGCATGCTGCTGGCATTAGTGAATGGCTGCTGTCAGACATATTAAATATTGTCCATTTAATTTATGAATGATATTAATTAAATGAAAGGTGGGGGTCCACAATAATCAAACGTGTTGATTTAACAATCCTTGCCTTTTGATCATAATTATGATTTGGCTGCCTAGAACATGCCAACATCCATACACATATTGCAGATCAAATTAAGGTGCTCTCTGTTTTGATCATATAACTCTATGGTTTTTATGCAATCAGATAGGCCTGTTATCGCTAACATGAAGAAGACGTGCTTCTTTAGGGCTGTCAGAGTCTCTCTGTTGTTCTATATATCAGAGCTATCTCCCAATACCCCCAGACAAGTTGGATTTGATGCATTGGCTGCATGGCTCTATCTGTTACCATGGGCATTTGTCATCCCTTAGATATCAGAACTGGAATTGTGATATGAAATATAACAGTGGTCATAAATCATTTCAGTAGATTGAAATACGCAGTGACATGGGAAGAATAGATCGAAGTTTTCCACCTGGGAGAGACCTGTTTAACGTTAAGCCTTCTGTTTTTATTTTCTACATGTTAGCTAGGGTGTGTTTGGCAGTTCCACTGTTGCTAGGACACATGCAAATCCCATGGGAACAGCCATATTATTGTAGCTTGTCCTTGGAGCATTATTTCGATTCCTACTAAAGAGACACCATCACCTGCACTACACCTACTGTACTAGTAGACAAATGTTCCTGTACCATACAGTATTGTACATACCAGTACCATACAGTATTGCAGTGACAATTGCTATATTTTATTAGTACTTTTTATATCACCATTTCTGTTTCATATTCACAACATTGGTCTAAATAAGTGATTAGCTGAAAATGTATATATCTTTTTTATACTTATGACCAGGCGCGTGCAGAGAGTTCCACAGGGGGGTAAAAAGGCATCTATCATGATGTAGCTAATTCTATTATTCCAGTATTAGAATTATTAATAATAACTAACAATGCATCTGCATCAGCAGCAGCGAGAATAGATGGGGCAAATCAACAGTGACCTTTCGTATGATCCTTTTTCTATAGTTTTGTTTTTGTCATGTTGTCATGTTTCATTTAGTTTTGTTACTACAGTATAATTATTTATTAAATTAATGTTGAGATAGGGGCACTTTGATTAATTTGGAAAAAAGGGCACCCAAAGCCCCCTCCCCTGGCAGGTACATGCTTAAGATGTTATTCATTGTTTTAGCATGCTGTTCTTCTTTGTTTCCACACAGCACCAAAGGATTCAATGTATTTCTGGTGTACCTCTCAAGCCAATCAGAGGCAGAGTAGGGCGGACTATGGCATCGTTTTAAGTGGGATTTGTTATATCACATCCTGGGAGCATGGTTGTTAAAGTAAAAAAAAAATCTAAACCAGGTATCATAAAATATTGTATTGACCAAAGAAAAAAAATAAAGAAAAAATAAACATGAATAATTAGACATTTTAGCCTCCCCAGCTGTGTTTTAATAAACAAATGGACTACTGTATATCAAATATTGTGAGCTATACTGCTACAAGTGCAGTAACTACGCAATCAGTCAAACATGTCAGTTGTGTAGTTACTGCAATTGTTATATGTATTTTTCTCAACAAAAAAAACTAACTCTGAAACTTGAAAGATAATGCCGATATTAAGAAGTTTTGAATACACGTATTTATACCACCCAACATTACTACTCCCCTGCTAATGGTACCTTCCACCAGTGTATCACCTAAATACAGATAGCTCCTAATGGAAAACTCCACCCTTTTCTGGGTGGAGTTTTCCAGACAGTTTACATCTAATCACAGTAACATAAGAATAATCCTTGTCTGCAATGCTGCGTTCGTTTGTTTTTGAGAAACGATGACAACTTCTGTTGCACCTATGCAAAACGAGGTAAATTAATATACATTGCAAGGACTTAATACTGATGTAAGCAAGCCACATAATAAATGGTATAACAAAAAAGTCCTTGATTTAAATAAGCCTTAATTCATACAAGCACACAATTTTTTAGATGCGAACTAAACTGAATACTTTAGATTGGGTGCCCCAGAAGACTCTTCAATCTAAAATCCAGTAGAAACTGAACTGTAATTTAAATTACACTTCATTATAAAACTCAAAGCTAATGTAGAGTGCAAAACTAATGGCGTTAACTTTATGACTAGCAAGAGCCTTAAACCTCAAAGTCAACAGCTCCGGTCAGTTTTAACAACACTGACGTGCAATTTACATTTGATTGACATAGTTTAAATGTGAACCATGTCTAGTGTGTTACATGCTTCAACCCAACCACTGAATAGCACTCTATGATATTTTATTGAACAATAATTCCCTCCCTTATGATTGTGCCTGCAAATTGGAGGCACATTTCCGTAGCTGGCTGGGTAAATGATGATCACTGAGCATTTGGCATGTTATTTGCAAAGGCTGTTTTCCTAAATTGATCATCTCGACAGCTGCTGCATTCAATATGAATGTAATAGATCTGACATCATGTTTTTTTTGCCCGGCATCTGTTCTCTAATGTAATATATGGCTATTGATTCTAAATAACAAACATCATATCAGCCTTTTCTCAGCTTCATTAAAGCAAGTTACAGCTGGTATTGCTTCCCCCCCTCCCAGAAATTCTGGTTCATGTGAATTGCACACTGACAAGCTATTCAGTGTGTTTATAGAATCACTGCTGCACTGCCTGTATTTCAGATTGCTGAGCCATAATGGCAATACAGGATTTGAGGGTGTATTTAATTTCAGTTTTTCCACTGCGACACTGTGATGCATTTCGATATTGGATGGCAGAATGGGCTGTATATTCCCCGTGTTCGGCGTGTCGCCATGCCTGGTGTGATAACAGACCAAGTGTGGCGTTGCTTTGCGACTCAACAGATGCTTGGAGGAGTGTGTTGGCTCTGAGTGCTTATTGAGAGGGTGGAGCGGGAGCCAGGCGGCTGGAGGTGTGTGTGTGTGTGCATGCGCTTCCTGACACCATGTCACTAGCTCTTAAGAGGAAGGAAGTCAGAATGCTGTGAGGTAGACTGAGGTCCAGCTCTCCAATCGGTCTGCAGCATCAATTTAAGGCAAATCTCAGATCTACTGTAGCTGGGGTCAAGAGAGAAGTGTGGCAATGCTTTCAGAGGACTTAGGAAGACCATAGTGCTGTCAATGTATTATTTTGTACCAGCTACAGTGGTACCTTATACGTTTACATAGGCTGTTTTTTTTATAGAGCTAGATTTTTTAAAATAGAACTGCCATAGACATCCGTCAGCTATCAGTGAGTGAAATTCTCTGCCATTTTAAAACAGTTTGGATGCATGGCTCCCCAGATGGTTGTGTGCATCAAACTATACTCTGTGCGTGCAACAATTATCTGGCATGTCAGGTTATCTGCTGTGGTTGATAACTAGCTTTCACTGCAACTCTCAATGATGTCATTATTAGTTTTGATAATAAAGCAAGTCTAAAGGCTGAAACGTTACCCATCTTCTGTAAGAGATGCACACCTCACAATCCACCTTGGCACCTCGACCAATGACCTCTCTACCTCTTAGCACTCACATCTAAACCCTGTCTCATGGCACTCACTCCTATCTCAAATGTCTTATTTGAATGCCATTTAATCTTCTCATGCGCTTATTGCTATATAAATAAATAAATAAAAAATCAAAGCCATTATCCAGTTATGCCATATGCTTTTTTTTTCGTGGCTGATTATGTGGTAGTAGGCATGATCCCATTATGCTAATGCAATTCTAATTTTTCAATTAGAATTGTCTTTGTTTAAAATTGCTGGAGTATGACATGTCCAACTATTGACAAATACTACATGTAAGTCGCTTTGGATAAAAGCGTAAAGGCGAACACCCACTAAAGGCGTTGATGCGTGTCAAGGGACACCAGACTTTTGGAGTGTAGTTCTATTTAGTGGGGCAGTGCCCACTGGTGGCGTGTGATGTGCGCATCAAGCCATAAACATTCATTCAACATCTGCAGATTATTGAGCTCCTCCTAATTTCTAACGTTATTAAAACTGTATTCCTTGACGCACTGTCGAACGCTGAAAAACAGTTGGCATTGGCCTTAATAAGATAATGTACCTCAAAACACTGTAGGTGTACCCTCTCTGTACATTAGCTTATTGTTCTACAATTCTCGTAATGTCCTCTGGGTCAAACTGACCCAAATCACTAGCTCTTTGTGGCAGATAAACCTAATTCTACAGCTTACACACACATTTGATGTGCACTGCTGGCACAACAAGGTATGTGTTTGAAACACAAGGACAACAGGAGGGTTAAAAGGCACAAAAAACAAACAAATACATCAATAAATAATTAATAAATAAATAAATACACTCAGCAATGCCAATTTAAAACCACATAAATCATACACACTCAGATGGCGCCGCCGTGTGGCCAAAAACGAGATTTCTGAGTACATTATGAGGGTTAAAGGTGAAGTCGGTGATTATAAGGTAATACAACGCAAATCTCTCCTTACGGTCTGCTAGCTGTCAGTTCGTGCGCATGCTGAAAAAATAATCTGGTGTTTCTACATAACTCTAGAAATGGAAATGGGAACACAAATACAGTAAACACTATCCCAGCCTTGGCAACCTAGGCCTATTTTTTCTAGGAAGTCTTGGACTATCTGTTTGACTTTCTCTCCTTACAGAATACTGTAGGTTGTAGGTTGGCTATAGGTTGAACAATGTTGCATGGCTAACAACAGCAATGTGATCGTTTGTTAATTTTGTCTAGATTGTTGTCTTTCATCTGTACAGTTTCACAAAATGATGGTAGAACTCGGTGCATAGCACACTAAACCGGTTCCAATTGCTAATGTCCACAGTGGTTGTCCACATATTCCTAATTCATAATGAGACAGCATACATATGAAATAAGACAGGAATCAAAGCAACATTTTGTACTGGTAGGATACTAAATATTGTTGATAACAAATACATATATGTACTGTAGAAAACAAACAAACAAATATGCAGCTACTGTACACCTAAAACTACTTTGAGCAATACTTACCACGCCCATTAAACGCAGCAAATATCTTTGAAAGTAGTTCAAGAACATTTCAAGCATTTTTGAGGAAACGTGACCTTCAGTTAAAAATAAGTTAATTGTAGAAAATGTTCAGTCCACTGAAGGAACCTTGTGTTGATGGGGAGGAGGCGGGGAATATTCAAATGATTATGCAGAACCATGGGTCATAGAGAGGAATGCATTATAATAATCTCTAATTTAAATTAAAACAATGTGCACATCTGCCAGTGCATTAATATGAAGCATACAGTATGTGAGCACAGCAAGAAAATGAAATATGCTACAGACAAACCAGAGACAAACTGATTGTATCAGTTTTTGACTTGATGTTTTTGTCTCAACTTCACACATTAGTATGCGAGGAGAAAATCAAATGTCTAAATGATTCAGAGCAGGCCAGGAAAAAGGTCATGCCTGCCTATTTCTGGGTCTTGTGTTGCCATACTGACACTGACATCTTTAATTCATGGCTGTTGTCTGGGCCTGTCGCCTGCAGCTAGTGAACTGAGTGACTGAGAGTGACCTGCATCAGTGCCTCTCTAGGAACTGTGGGAGAAAATATTTTAGAACTCAATGGAAAAACGAGATAACAAGTTGTGCAGTACAATATTTTCTGTTCAATTAAAACTCTTTTCACTAAAAAGTGAAACAATATCTGTCCTCAAAAT
>JAODUG010085511.1:0-31052 GCA_027564795.1 Aphredoderus sayanus
TGCTATGTGCCCTAGATTATAATTGATCTGTCCTTTTTTAACCAGTTTAAATATCTAGACAAAATGTACTTTTGCCGTTTGGGTCAGTTTTCAGCAGACATACACATTTTGGCATGACACCTCCTTGTCACTTTCGTCTACTAACAAAAAACTAAAACATGCCTAGAAGCTCCTGTATGATGGGATGCACTACTAACAAGGTAGGGAACTAGAGAACTAACTTTGTCCATACTAAATACAGGCAGAGGGAGTGTGCAAACTAGGCCCAGTGGAGGGGAAACATAATCGGCACAAACAATATTCTAAATGACGTTACTAGCTTTAAACATGAAACTGCATTCCAAATTATTATGCAAATTTAAATTAAGTATCACAAAAATTAAATATTAGTGTGATAATTAGTTTGCCAGTTGAACCCAATAAAAGAAAAACTACTTAAGGACGTTCCACATTATTAAGCCGGCCACAGGTTTCAAGCAATATGGGAAAGAAAAGGGATCTCTGCTGCAGAAAAGCATCAAATAGTGCAAGGTATGAAAACATTAGATAATTCACAAAAACTTCAGCGTGATCATTGTACGGTAATGAGATTTGTGGCTGATTGAGAGCACAGACAGGTTTCTGCAGATAAAGTCATAATGAGGAAGGTTACTGTCGGACAAAATTGTCGGATTAAGAGAGCAGCTGCTAAACTGCCATTATAATGCAGCAAACAGGTATTTGAAGCTGGTGCCTCTGGAGTCCTGCAAATCTCAAGGTGTAGGATCCTCCAGAGGCTTGCAGTTGTGCATAGACCTACTATTCGGCCACCCCTAACCAATGCTCACAAGCAGAAACAGTTGCAGTGGGCCCAGAAATACATGAAGACTAATTTTCAAACGGTCTTGTTTGAGCGCCGTGCAACCCTGAATGGTTCAGATGGATGGAATAGTGGATAGTTGGTGGACGGCCACCATGTGTTGGCGGAGTCATGTATTGGGCCAGAATCATTGGGAAAGAGCTCCTTTAGGATCCCTGCAAGTGTGAAAATTACATCGGCAAAGTATAGAAAGTTTCTGACTGACCACTTTTTTTCCATGGTGCAAACAGGAGAACCGTGCCTTCCATAGCAAAATCATGCAAAATCAGAATACTTCTGTAAGTTCAACAAATAACCATTTTCAGTTCTTTACAACTCTATTGTGCATAATAATTTTGAACAGTGCATTTTGAGTTTGATTTTTGAAATTTTCATTTGGTGATTTGTTCAATGACATTCCATTTATACCCTAACTGTTGATGACTTGAAAAGTATACCATGTCATTTGCATCAACTATTTAGGAAAATCAGTGTAAAATATCATTTCATAATAATTTGGAACGCGGTGTAGATATTTCAACATGTCAGAATTATTTTAGCATGCTATGTCAATTAGCAGCTTTTAGGCATTTTGATGATGCAAGCAACTAAACGTGATCTTTGGTGGTTAATGCTCTTTAATTCAGAGCTTGACTTGACATGAATCCATTATACCTCTGTTGCAAAACTGCACGCTCATGTACATCGTCATCGTTTGTATACAGTAAATGGGTCTACAGGCTAATGCAAAACATTGCATCCATGTGGCACACGCCAAACATCGCTCTACTACAATCTGAAACCTATACAACAAAACCACCATTTAAAACAAGGGTCTTTACCTGAACAGCTTGGTGGAACTGAACCCAGGCTTCAAATGGGATTTCATTTTCAGGCACAGACAGCAACAACTCAAAACAGCTCCTGCAAGTAATTCAATATATTATTAAGTCTGAAGGGATACTGAACTCCAGTTTGCAGAGGCATACAATGTTTAGTTTTTTTAAACAATGGACATCAATTTAAAAAGGGCTAACAGCAATTGTCTGTTTATCCATTGGGGGCTACGGTCTACATTCTGGTTGAGGGAGATAAATATGTGAAAAGCATGCAAAAACAACATTCATATTTTAAACAATATTCATCTGACATTAAGAAACAAATGCATGTTAAGCTCAAGATGCACGGAGCAATTCTAGCCTCGTGAGACCATTTTAATCTCGCGAGCTCCCATTTCATTTCGCCAAGAGTATCAGACTCAAAGCCCTAAATGAAAAAGCATTTGTCTCCCATGTAGAAAACAATCAGGCCAATCAGCGAGCAGCTGTAGTTTTTTCCAAGATGACAACATCAGCATATGTTGTACATTTCAGTTTCCACTGGCACTGATTTGAAACAGTCTGACAGGGTGAGATTAAGTTAGGTAGTCCAATCATATGTAAGGAAGTTTGATGTAAATATTTTAGCACTGCCTTTATGACATACGCTTTTGAATTATATTTTAGGGGTTCAAAACTGATTAGCGTGGCAAAGTCCAAATGTATCTCATCACAAGGCTAGGGCTGCTTCTAGAACAATTCACATGCCTTCGTACTTGTGTTTACAGCAAGGTATGACAAACCAAATCCCTTCTGGGGTTAACATGGCCACGTACAGTACATGTAATGTCACCACCATCATTACAAGTCTCACTTCAACAGATGACCTGGGGGGCAGCACAACTTACAGAGCTAGCCTCTTCAACACCAGGGCGACACTCTCCGACTCTGCAGTGAGGTGGGACCGGGCATCGGCAAAGCAGCTTATCGAAAGGCAGTAGACCTCAAGAAGAGGCAAACCATGCTCCATAGAGTTCCTGCTCCCAGCATAGTGCATAAGTGCCTATCAACCAACACACACACACACACACACACACACACACACACACACACAAGTGTTAAATGTGTATGGAGCAAACATCTGTCTTGCGGCAGAACAGGGGGCTTGTCAAGGAAGACACCATCCTATACCTGATTGATCCCACTTGGCATTGTAGAGTGTTCTCCTGATTGGGCCTAAGGGGAATCGACTGAACAGAAAGTACCCCCCCCCCCCCCTTGTGCAGCCAACAGACCTAAGTCAAGCTTTATAGTGTACGGTGAGAAAATTCTTGTTGTCACTGGCTAGATTTATTTAGGAATATCTTTGTATTTATATTCTGAATAGAGTTCATACAGTTCATTTTCTATGCAGATTGATGTTGCCTAGTGATTTAGTGATTTCTTTTTGTACAACCCGGAAAAGGAAGTGGGTATAATCTATGCTGAAATTGGGGTGCAGAAACTCAAGAGACAATATTATGTAGTAGGTTATTTCAATATCAAAACAATTTCTCTTGTATTACAAACTTCCTCCATCTTTTTTAGACTTCTAACATAGGTTTTAAATTGATTGTCATCACTGCCTAGCCACCTCAGTCGGAGTGTGTTGAATGATATTTGGCACAAGGGAAAAAGCATTGCTCATTTTAAAATTGACTAAATGTGCATATTGGAAGTGCCAACAGCTTCTGGCATGAGGGTAGAGTTGTAGATTTATCTAAGCAATTTTTAGTCGTTTCTGGGAGAAAAGCCCAGCATGTGAAATTAATATTCAATAAGAAATATTTGGTTCAAAATACATGTGAAAGATTTTACTAGTACAAGAATGAATCCTTGCCGATACTACAAAACTTTAACGTAATGTCATCATACACATTTAAGTGAACTCTAAATTAACTGTAAGTACATCGTAAAGAGTATTGTCAAATAACCATCATACCCTTTCCATCATCCCAAGAGCCCTATTTGCCAGACGACATGTACCCCTGATGCTGGTGCCATGCTTGTCTGTATAAGTGCCAGCTCCCCTTGGTCTAAATAAGTCTCTCCCAAGGCAATTATTAAAAATGGCTCAGCCCTAGAGAGCAATTTGCATGTACCCATGATATTAGTCTGGCTTCCGATTTGAGGACAAAAGTTAACCAATGCCTGTGCTGTAAAACTGCAATAGCAGAAGGCACATTATGCGACAATACAAAAACAAATTGTGTCACTTCATGTTACTATTTTGATCTTGCTGACTAGTGCAATAAAAGTAAAAATTAAATGTGTATGTTTATTGTCTGCTAGATGCTTGTTGACTGTATAGTTGATTGTCGGTGGGGTCCAGTAGTTTCTAGATACGAAAATCAAAAACATTCAACTCAGAGGCCAATGCATGTTTCCATAAAACACTATATCAGCCAACAATATTGATCAACGTTAGCGGGCTATTTGTCATCCAAATGGATAAATAAAAAGAGGTAGATAAATATAAACAGGTAGATAAGGCAAACAAATCAGGATGCCGCCCCGCCCCGTAGCCTACACATGTATGCAACCCATGCATACGATGAGGCAATATGTGCAGGTCAAACGATGCTACATTGAGGTTAAGTATTGCAATGACTAAAATATAAACAACAACAATAACGTGAGCTAACCCTGGGTGTCTGTTCAACTTTGTTAAAAGACGCTAGCAGACGCAAACGCGAGCTAAAATACCTGAAAAACATTTTTACAAGACAATGTGCGTCACTTCGCTGCCTATGCATCACTGACTATAATTTGCAGAACATGATACAAAAAAGACACGCATACATCGAATATTAAAGTTAAATACAAATCCCATTACTGTCAGAATGCATCCCCATCCCAAACGCAGGCCATCATCTTTCTGTACGGCTGTTGTACAGTAGTGTGCAGAAAAACAACCATTCGTGCTAAGCTAGGATACAGTAGCTAGCAATAGAGCTTGCATAGTACCTGACAGAAGTTGTCGCAGTATTCAGTTGATGATATTGCGGATATGTCTTGTTGCCTGAGTACATCTTCAAATGCTCTTAACGTGGCCAGCAATGTTTGCATTGCAACGAGAGTATCCTCGGCAGCGTCTAAGGCCCGGTCATTCCAGTCGGGCTCTGGTTCGACGTTATTCTCCGCCATCTTCACTCTCCGCCACAGCGCGTATGCAGGGCAGGATCACGTTAGAAGAAATGAGTGACGCCCCTGGGTCATCGCTTTCTTCTACATGCAGTTTTGCCTGTACATCAACAGAGTGTCATATAATATGTTGTCATTCCATTTACAAAGGACACTGTTTTGTTAAACTGTATAAACTAATTTAGTTATATAATTATACTATTATATAATATGTTTTTGTAGATTGTATTATTGTCACGTTTTTGTTTATTTTAGTGTATCTTTCACAAATGTTAGGCAACATACATTTACCAAATTAGGAAAGAGACCTATTTCTGTATACATGTAATAATACAAACATAAAGACATAATGACTTATAATATATGTTATTATTATCCTGGAAAAATATTATACATGCAAAATGATTTGGTTTTAAAGAACCCTCTTCTATGTTTGAATGCATATCTGCAAATGGAAAAAAACACAGAAGGAATTGTCTACAACTTTCAAAAACACTTTTGGAATATATTTGGCGGAAAAAATGGTGTTGAGTCTGACTCTTTTATCCTTACCGTTTTTTAGATTTACACGACCATGTAAAATAAGATTAATGTAACGTTTACCTAGGACTGTGTGAATTATGTTGTATTTTATTTTACACAAAAATTGAGCAATAGCCGGTTGCAAAATTATGAAAATGTAACGTGTACAACTATTTAATGGTAGTGTGCGTTTCCGACTGTTGCTACTGCTGTTTGACTGCATCTGAAAGTATCTATGGAAATTATACATAGTCCGTGATCAACTTTGTAGTAGGCCTGTTTGGCGCCCTCTACATGTGTATTCATTTGCGCACAGCATTTCAGCTTTATTTTCTTGACCCGGAAATAAATTACTCATTTTCGTCTGACACGTGCCTAAGGTAATGAAAGACCACAACACAGGTCTGCGAAGCGAATGTTTTGTAGCATAAAGGCATTACATGTTGGGTTGCATTTTTCGAACTGTTTTAATAATTAGGGGTAATGTTGGTGGGGTTTACGAGTTTATTTTCATCTATCTTCAGATAACTCGTTAGCTAAATTGTTAATAGGTTACTGTCTTACATATCAGTAGGCTAATGTTTGTGCTAAACTATTTCACATAGCCTACAATACCGTATTTTACAGAGCCATGGGGAAGTCCAAACAAATAGGAAACCACAAAAGTGACAAAAAGAAGCATATTGCAAAAACATGGAAAACAAAACGCAGGACGAAAGACCTGGATGAGATCCATTCAGACATGAAGCCTGAGACAGCCGTCAAGCTACTTCAACAGGACGTTGACTACGATGTCACTGGATGTGCCCAGCATTACTGTTTACATTGCGCGTAAGTTGAGTTACCCCAAAAAACAAACAAAAAAATTACATTATGGATTACGTCACTGTAAACTTATTATGATGCTTTATATTTATTACGATAATTAATATCACCGACCTGTAGCAATTGATCTGATCAGTTCACCCACCAAGGTCAATATAATGTGCCATTTTACCTGACTCATAACAACTTATAAGGTCGGCAAAATGAGAGCTTTTACAGCTACGTGTGAATGTGGTTACTTTTATATTTACTGGGATCTATTGGCATCACCAGAGATGAGGATCTAAGATGTCTCTGCAGATGATGTGGTGTCTGCATTCAGAAGCTTACCATTAAATTATATGTTCCACCCATAATCTTTCTTCATTTATTTTGAACACAAACACACATTTATATTGGTTTTATATAGTATATTGTAAAGAGCATCTCTGAAGAAATTCTGGGTTAATGATGGATTGCAGGTTTAATTTACGGCATTGTATGACTAGATTCTCATGACCTTTTTATTATTTTGCAGTTGATTGCTGTTTCAAATTGTCATTTTCTATAGATTAGCCTAATTTCTTAACTTTAGGCTAGAGCAACATTAGCATCCTTGATAATGTCCTCATGATTTCAGTTATCTTTCCTAAAATATATTGTTGTTTAGTATCCTGCATTAAATGAGAGACTGTAATTCCCATTTGAGACTATAATAATACTATATAAAATTGGTTTCGCTGTGTTTTGTTTAAATAAACCTTTTAATTGTTCAACCTTTCATATCTTACAGGAGGTATTTTGTGGATATGAAAACCTTGAAAGACCACTTCAAAACTAAAGCGCACAAAAAAAGGTAATCTTTTACATTTGCAAAGGGATATTTACATTCTGTAATTTTCAGCTGAATTTCATAACTCAGCCATTTTTTCTAAAAAGGTTGAAACTGCTCAGAGAGGAACCATATACCCAGGCAGAGGCAGAAAGGGCAGCAGGTATGGGTTCCTACATCCCCCCGAAAGCTGTGGAAGTAAAGACGCAGCCTGTTGAAGAGAAAATGGACTGAAAACCTTGAACCTTAACTGATGGACACATTGGCTTGATTACTGAATAAATCATGTTCCTTGTGTTTTAACATTCATGTATTATTGCTGTTTTTGACAGATAACATCTGGCATATAAAATACATTTAAGGTAAAGGCCCATGGTCAGTAGCCTGACATGCCCGATGGATGTTACACGCACATAACCTTGGTCTATGCTCACAACCATCTGGGAAGCCATCCATCAAAACTGTTTTAAAAGGGCAAGGGCAGGTGATTGGATGAACCATCTGTTTATCTATAGGAACCACCATTGGTGTTTTCGAGTCGCTTTCGCTGTCATCGCACCTAAACCACACCTGTAGATAGCAGTACAACGCTGATTGTTAGATGTACCAGCCAGAATTGAAAGGATTGCTTGCCTCTCCAGACTGATTCTCGCAGCAAAGTCAAACTGAAGCTCGAGAGAGGCTACATGGTCAGCAATATGTAATAGTATTGTATTGAAAAGTGTTACAACACTACAATATGTGTTTTGTGTAGGGTGAAATTTACGTTTTGTAAATGTCAATAAACTGGAGTGAAATGCTTTTTGTTCTACAGAACAAGCTTCTTCACTATACTGAATGCGAAGTGACTATAGGGAGTTTCCTATTATCTGTCCTATTTTATTTCAGATCTAAATACATTTGAGCTATAGGCTAATTAACATGTTATTACTATAGTATATAGGTTATTACAAGGTGATTTAAACTGTTCTTTTAACATGCTTCTTAAGGTGTTTTCTTTTCTAAAATGTTTCGGGGAGATTTGAAGTTCAAGACTGGCTACAGTACCACCCTCCACTTATGGTTGTTGACGGGATGTGGGAAAATCAAACCTGACACGCCAGATAGTTGTTGCACACAAATATACCGTAGTTCTATGCACACAACCCTCTGGGGAGCTGTCCATAGAAAAAACTTGGCAAGTGATTGGATGAACCATCTGTCTATCTGTAGGAGCCGGTGGCGTCACACCGAAACTACGCCCTTAGCTAACAGAATGACGCTGATTGGTCAAAATTGATTTACAGAACAGAATTGCCTCCCCGGACTGATTCTCGCGGCTCAGTCAAACTGAAGTTCACGAGATCATGATGGTCTCGCGAGGCTAGGAAAAATCTGCCTCTAGCGTAACATTTACAGCTGTTGCCAGTGTGCGGGGACAGGAAAGGCATGCTGCTGATAAAATGATCATTAAATCTAGACGGTATTTATACGGTTTATGGACGATAGCCTACGATGTTCATGTCTTTATATGAAATGTAGTGGCTTGCAGGGATGGCTGCCGACGTTGATAAGATATATCCGAAGAACAAGGATATCACCCTTTCCCCGGAGAATGCACATAAAAAAGGGAAATCTAAAAGTGTTGCTTCACATGATGTCTTCAACAGAAAGAGAGCCTGGCTGAGAGTAATGTGGTGTGTGATGATGGTCGTTGCAGTTCCTATACTAGCTTTTGGGATCAAGTGTTATCAGGATGCGCAGTTTCTCAGGCGTCACGTAAGTAACACTATACATTGTTATGTATTTGAAAGATTTAAGAGATGCAGCTGTTAACATTCCAATCCATTGCAACCAATATTGTATTCCTTTCAGCTGTGAAACGTTGTTCTACTAG
This sequence comes from Aphredoderus sayanus, assembly GCA_027564795.1. NCBI lineage: Eukaryota > Metazoa > Chordata > Actinopteri > Percopsiformes > Aphredoderidae > Aphredoderus > Aphredoderus sayanus. Next base: position 8,874 of record JAODUG010085511.1, read on the forward strand.
TTCTATAAACGAGTAACGACAAAAATAATTTCAAGTACAGTAGGCTATTGTGCTTTAATTGCCACGTAGAACAACAACAACCACTGCTGCATTTACACACGTTGTTGTTTTATTGGGGGTGGGGATTTCACGAACAGCTGTTAAATTCAACCTATGTTGTTTAAGTCCATCACATGAAATGGCTCTTGTCTTTCCTCCATTGTCCAGGCGCTAGTAGGCACGCATGCACAGTGAAAGGGTGGTCTCCCAAATCCTGTTTTGGTTGAATTGTGACTCTGAGCTAAACGAAATACTCAAACATATCAAAAGACTAGAGGGATTTTCTTCAATTGTATATGATGATGCAAATTTGAAACAAATTGTTTAAAATAAAAATGTAAGCTCACTTAATCAAGTTTCATGTCAAATCAATGGCACTTCCAATAATAATAATAATAATATAACTGTTAGCTGTCACAGTTTAAATTGTCTCTCACCCCAATAGGAAGATGGTATAAAGATACTGGGAGCTGAGGGTCTTTTTGTCTTCTCCTCTTTGGACACAGACCATGACCTGTTTCTCAGTCCAGAGGAGTTCAAACCTATCGCAGAGAAACTCACAGGTAAGTGATGTTGACCTGTACACCATGACCTGCACCCCCTCCTCCTTCCCCCATGTTTCTTTACTTCTTTATAATTTGGCCATTGCCAGAGTTTTCATTTTTGCTAGGCTATAGAGCTAATTATTGATTTTTGATTTGTGCAATCCCTTTATCAGGGATTACACCTCCAGTGGATTCTGAGGAGGAAGTTATTCTAGACCCCAATGGAGAAACTCTGGTCTTGGAGGCTAAAATGCAACCTCTCCTGCTTGACACCATGACGAAAAGCAAGGATGGTTTCCTTGGGGTAAAATAATAGAACTCAACTTTGTGTTTTTCTAAAATTGTATTTAATAAAATAACAGATATAGATTATAGAATTATAAAAAATTTCCACTGTCTCCTCTTGCAGGTGACCCACAGCTCCTTGAGCGGACTGCGATCCTGGAAGAGCCCAGCAGTGCCTTTTTCTACCTTCTCCACCAGCCAGTTCAGGGCATTTCTTCCACGGAAGACCAAAGGTGAAGTAGGCGATACGTGGTGGGTGATTCCCAGTGAGCTCAACATCTTCACTGGTTACCTGCCCAATAACCGCTATCACCCTCCCACGCCCAGAGGCAAAGAGGTATCTTCACAACCCATTTGGTCAAATGTTTGCGCGAGCTACGGCTAATGCCCTGACAGCAATTTTCTTCTTCTGGTACAGGTGCTGATCCACTCATTACTGAGTATGTTCCATCCTCGGCCCTTTGTTAAATCACGATTCGCACCTCAAGGGACAGTCGCATGCATTCGTGCGAGCAACGACTTTTATTATGACATTGTATTCAGGTAAGGAGGCCAATTCAGATTGGATTCAATGCAGCTTTGGATCTTTCTGCACGTATTTGGATAAATGGGAATGTGCAGCACACATTTGATAAGATTTAGGATGGACAATGGCCAGTGATTGGTTAGAGAAATATGGAATCTTCTGCCCACAGAAGACTGCAAACTAGGAGCCAATGTCAGACTGAATAATATAATGTATCAACATGGTCCTTCAGTTTGATTATCTGGCTAAATGCATTACTAAGATAATATATCTACTGTAAGCATTGGCCTTCTCACTCTGTCACCATCATAGGATTCACGCAGAATTCCAGCTCAACGACGTTCCTGACTTTCCCTTCTGGTTTACCCCAGGCCAGTTCACTGGTAACATTGTGCTCTCCAAAGATGCATCACATGTTCGTCACTTCCACATGCATGTCCCCAATGACAGGTTGGTACCGTGGATACACCCTGTCGCTTTAGAGCCTGATTGATGATACAGAGATGATACAGAACAGAGATGATATATTCAGCACTAAACTCAGCTTTAAACTCACCACATCACAGAAACAGTATCTGTATCAGCTTACACACTGATACTGTACATTTACACAAGTAACATTGGTTAAAATGCTAGATCATGCATCTTGCAATTACTTTAGTTGAGGAAGGATAATAGCCATTTATGTACCTCAAGGTGTATTATCTTTGTCACAACCCTGCTCTCTTCGATAAATGCATTTTAAGGGATCCATCAAAGATTTATATGCATTAAAGTTAATGTATTTAAAAAAGAAATCTGTTATCTGACTAGAATAGCACCGATGTGGCACATTCATTCTCTCTGACACCCAGGTCTCTCAACGTGGACATGGAGTGGCTATATGGAGCTAGTGAGAGTAGCAACATGGAAGTGGACATTGGTTACCTGCCACAGGTACAGTTGTAGTGACACGCATAACATATTCCTGGGATCATGAGATTATAATTCAAAGATGAAATATCTCAATGTAGTTATTGTCTCCAATGTAATTATATTGATTTAATTGTCTAAAAACCTTTTTAATAAACGAAAACAAGTAAACTTACAGTGGGCAAATATTAAGGTGATGATTTAACTATTGAATAATAAATAATAATAAGTCAATAAATAAAGTTGATTGGACTGTAATCGACACACAGCTGGAGCTACAGGCCACCAGCCCCTCCACGCCGTCCTTCATCCAGGACAGGGAGGGCAATATCATAGACAGCCGGGGCGATGGCAGCGACCCCATCCAGTTCATCTTTGAGGACATTCACTGGACCTCAGAGATCAGCAGGCAGGAGGCCAACCGCCGCCTGGAGGTCACCTTCTACCCCTTTAAGAAGGTCACTTTCATCACCTACTGTTGTTTTTGATGCATACATTTTATGTATAAATACTGTATTTTCTGGCAAGACAGAGATAGTGACTGTATTAGTTATATTGAGTTTTTGTTTGATTCTACAACCGTTTGGAATATCAATTGTTATTCAGCGTGCTTGAGCTAAATAAATACCTGGAAATGTCCTGCCAGCCAAGATGGTGCTGAATGTTTACACTAGCAGTCAATCAAAAGTTTCATCCTAATACAAGCAAAACATATTGTTATCTATGCTAGATGCAGTAGGGTAAACGTATGCAATAATGGCCTTTCACCCTTAATCTAGTTGCCACTACAATTCCATGCTCCTTCTTTAACAGTTTGTTTCTCCACGTCATGCTTGTGTGTAGGTGCCCTACCTGCCTTTTTCTAAAGCCTTTGAGCGAGCGCAAGCAGAGCAAAAGCTAGTCCACTCCATTCTGCTGTGGGGCGCGCTGGATGACCAGTCCTGCTGAGGTGAGCTAGTAGATATATCAACGCCCACTGAAGGCGTCTATGTGCGTCAAGAGATGCCAGAACTTTAGAACGTAGTTCTTTTTATCGGGGCAACTCCCACTGGCGGCGTCTGACACAGGTCAAGCCATAAAAATGCATTGCATATCTATTTTTTAGCTCCTCCGTCAGATTGTCTTTACATTCCGAATGTAAAGACATTTCTAGACGCGCCGCCAGTGGGCATTGGCCTTAGCACACACAGCTTTCACAGGGAAGCAGGTATTATCAGTTGGTCAGGTTAATATTTCTGGCGTTTTACCGGCTCACTTTTTTCTCTCTCTCTCATTTGTCTAATTTGTGCATGAATGACACTAAACAGAACATGAACATCTACCCTCTGCCCTGTAGGTTCAGGGCGAACTCTCCGGGAGACCGTCCTGGAAAGTTCGCCCGTCCTGGCCCTGCTTAACCAGAGCTTCATCAGCAGCTGGTCCCTGGTCAAGGAGCTGGAGGACATGCAGGTGAGTAGACACGTACAGGTGATCACAGTATGAGAACACAATGTTACCAGCCTATAAAAAAAAAAAAAAAGTTCTTAGAACGAGGATTACATTTACTTTTCCCAAAAACTGTTTTTGGCGTAATGACTCAAACCCCCCGCCACCCCCTCCCATTAAAAATCTGTGAATAAATAGCAGATAAGCTCATTCATATCTGCTATATTATAATGTCAGAATATCTTCTGCTTTTTCCATATTCACCAGGCTGATGAGAAGAACCCTGTGTTGAGCCACAAGGCCCAACTACACCTGGAGAAGTACAACTTCCCAGTTGAGATGATGGTCGCATTATCCAACGGCACCATTGTAAGTGGCATTTTTAATGTTGCGTATCTGTCTGTTATGGATAATATGGCTTATCTGAATATGTTGCTGTTGACTTTAGGTTCACCACATCAACGCTAACCACTTCCTTGACCAGACGGCAATGAAGCCAGAAGAAGAAGGAGCAGCCACTTTCAGCTTCTCTGGGGGGTTTGAGGACCCATCTACTTCAACTTACATCAGATTCCTCAAGGAGGGGTTAGAAAAAGCAAGAGAGATAATGGAACTGTAGTTTGTGTATGTGAGTGTGTGCGTGTGAGAGAGAGAAAAAAAGATTATCTGGAGACTAAATTAGGAAAGGAAATAGCAGAAATTCTTTTTTTTGTTGTTGATATTTTTAACATTTACATATGTATTTCGGTCTTAGCCATTACAATCATATTTATTGACTGTAAAGGTTGTTTTATTGCAAAAAATATTTTGTCTCAACTCCAAGGCAATGCAAAACAAATCTAGACATTTTTATGCTCTGGTTTTATTCTGCTTGTACCTTGAACGTTGCCCACGGATTTACTTTCAGAAACAAAAAAGTAACATTTAATGTTTTCTTTATAGTCACAGTATACAATATTTAAAGAACAATCCATTGTGTTACATAGATTTCTATGGTATATTATGTTTGCTGCTAAGAATACCTAGGGACTGGGTTAGCCCAGTAGTTCCCTGTTGTTCAGCCTTAGCAGTTTGTGAAGACTTTGCCTGAAAGCTTTCAATGGGCTGGGCAAGGTCGGATGTCATTACTTTGGCCACAACATGGAACACCCCGAGGGGTAAATGCAGCCAAAAAAACTTGAAGGTGGCACATAAAATATTATTTAGTTGTATTTGCAATGTGAAACCAAATAGTGAGTTCAGTGTGATTTGTACATTTAGACGTCATCCATGACGTGACCACCAAAGACCACCTTACAGCTGGTTGAACTACTTTGAACTGCAGCTAGACGAGCTGTCAAGCCAAAATTCTTAACAGTTATTTGTTATTTGTAAAATTTCAGGCAATACTTTAAATAACTGGCCATTATATATAGATAGATAACACAAAAGGGTAAAAAAGTATATTACATAGTAATAACGCCATATCACCATATCAAAGCGCCTAAGCAGGTCATCGGATAATGGAGTTATTGTGTATTGTTTGAAATTATTACTGGTATATCTATTAGTTCACTACTACACAGTAACTAATTTTGTCTTCCCTATATTTTAACTAATTACCAGCAGTTAAAATAGAAAGAAAATTGGTTATGTAATTGATTGCCAGTCATTTAAAGTATTACGCAATTTATATTGTCTCTATATTTTAAAGTTACAATGTATTTTTGTTATTCTGTCTTGATTTACATTAGTATGTCTTATTTGTAACTATGCCTCTATAGAAAGGGGTCCCTGGTGAGTTTGAAAAGGAACAATATGACAATCTAAAATCACTATTTGGTTGTTTAAAGTTGTTTACGGCTAACTTTCAGTCCTTTGAAAACTGTAGTTCAGGGCTAATAATGTAAAAAAAACAACAAAAAAAAACATTTTGTAAACAATAGGAAACTATGCTTACATTGGTACTTTCTTTTTAGAGTTTTTACATCTTTAAAGATAATACCTGGCCTTGCTCCATATTAAACCATTTCTTGGAGCCTTTGGGGAATTGCCCAAAAGTGCCAAGAATTATGCACAATTTGAAATAAAATTTTGTTAGAATAAGGCTGTGATATCTTTGTCAAGAGCAAGCATACAGTATTCATTTAATCACACACATTGCCAAATATGATGCTTTGCCGTGGCTGTGTGCTGACTTTATTACTATTATTATTATCTACAATATACAGTCATACTATTTATGATGGATAGCCTGTCAGATGATTATTGAAAAGTTATTAGGGTGAAAGAGCCAGCTTGTAAAAGAGTGGCCTTGCACATGCATATTGGCTTAGAACCTTAAATCTAAGGTTAGGCTAATGTGCAATTGAAAAAAGTGTTCATTATCAATATCGTCTCTACAGTATATTGAAGAAACACTTCACTACTACTACTACATAAGGAAGGAAGTGTAATAAACACTACCACTGAAGAAATAAGAACGATGGTATGTTCACATCCTTACTAAAATGTGTATTTTGTTTTCAGTATTCAGTGCAAACTACTGCTTTCCCCTTTAAAATTCAGGGTTTGGCTTTTGGGTAGTTCAGATTGCGCAAGTCAGCATAGTTTGGTTCACAAACCCACAGGAATGAGCCAACTAATATGCCATTTGCTACAACCTACTAAGTTTCATATTTGTTCAGTAGAGTACCATCTGCTTAAGCCCAGAAGACCTGGTTACACGCTAAATGATTTGTAGTTGACTGTAGTTTAGTTGTAGTCTGCTCCTCATTTTTGTCTTCACTTAGTCTGTTAAGTTAGGTGATGTGACTAAACATACAGGTCAATAGTCAATCAGCCTTCTCAGGTAAAAGTCCACACCTCCAACTCCATGATACGGAAGTCATCGGTTTCTGACAGACAGCAGTTATTGAAAGTGTGGCAGGGGCTGCTCCGTCCCAGACAGAGTGTCTCGTCCAACCATAAACCAAAGTGACCACTGAGAGGAATAAAGAGATAAATACAGACATCAAAGGACAAAAATTATGATTTTCCAGATTTTCCATTTGGCTGGGTATTACCTCCCTCCACCTATGGCAAACGAATCCAAGTCTCCCTTAATGAAGAAAGTATTCTCTCCTGTCCATCTGAAGCACTGTGGACATAATCAGTGAAACCTCAAATCTCTGTTTAAAGCGTACAGTACATGTAAAGAGAAGACTTAAATTAATCCAGAGATTTTAACTCATTTCTACGATTAGTGACTGTTTTCCTGTAGTTTTAACCAGCCAAATCTGGCTGTTACTGAGCTCACCTTGAAGCGAGGATGAAGCATGAAGAGGAATGTCTCTCCGGTGCCGTAGAATGTCTCGCTAGGCCGTAGTGGGTGGGACAGGAAGCTTCCAAACATCTACCAAGTAGACCACAAAGCAGCAACAAGCTAACTTAATAACCCACCCAACTGCCAATAACCTTCGGATGAAACCTCAGATATACTCCATTCCAACGGGATGGAAGGGACTTGTTATTGCTTCCCACCACTGTATTGTACAGTACATTTATAGTTTTATTTGGGATTGGAAAAACATTTCCAACAGCAATTATGATTCATTAATATAAATGCCTATTTACTTCTGCAGCCTATTTATTAATACTGAATATTTTCTCCTCTCACTCCACCTGTATTGACAAACATGACCAACTGGCAAAACTGGAAAACATGGCAGGAGACATAGAAGTTGTACAGGTTTAGAAGGTTTACAAACTCTAGTGGTCAACAAATGAACTACAGGAGATTTAAGACTAGATTAGACAAATCTAATGATTGAAATGAGAAAGACTTCTCTATGATTTACCTGATCGAGTGCATCCTTGATAACAATGAGTGTGGGGGAGTCTGTGTTGCTGAGTTTGCGGTACAGAGATTTCAGACTAGATCCGTGGCGGGATGTGCTGTAGGACAGTTTCCAGGTATGACCTATTGTCCTGGGGGGCAACTCAGCATACAGCTAGGGGGGAAAAACCCAACAACAGTCAATTAGAAGCATAGATATGTAGTGTAGCAAAACGAGAGGAAGTCAACACAGGACAACAGTTTTACAGTTTAGCACAAAATTTGCAAAATACACTTTCTAACTATAGTTTTAGTTTTGTGTATAGCCTATACATGCTCATGCACTATGGTCCAGATGTTATTTCCTGTTTGTCTGTTTTTAGTTCGCCTCGTGGCTCAACACTAGGACAACAGGAGGGTTAATACTAAATTATAATAAAATAATTATTAATTATTAACCTAATTTTGACCCAAAGACAACGAGAGGACTAATCCGCAATATACCTCTTCTCTAACCTAACCCTAACCCTAACCCTGGTCTACCTTACCTCTCTAACATGTGAGGCTTCTAAAATGCAGCTCTCCTTCACAACATCTGTTAGATATTCTGGGTCTCTGTCAAGGACCAGGGACTGCTTGTTGACACTGTCCTCCATCGACACAATCTAAAATAAAATGCAGAGAGAAGTAAGAAAAAATAAAACATCCACTTAACCAGTTTGTTAGATTAATGACAGTGTGGTTGTATTTCAACCACCACAGTGCAGCACCCTCAGTAAAATGAGAGAGAAGTAAGAAAAAATAAAACATCCACTTAACCAGTTTGTTAGATTAATGACAGTGTGGTTGTATTTCAACCACCACAGTGCAGCACCCTCAGTAAAATGAGAGACAACGTTCTCTTTACAAGATACTGAGGTGTTTTATTGCCCACAAACTTGGAACTTGGAAAACCCTGGAACTGAAGTGAAAAATAAACAAATAAATGAAAACAAAAGCACATACTAACCTCCCAGTCTTCTCCTGAGCGGCGACATCTCTGGCCTGGGTCCCCTTTAAATTCCTCTTCTTTACTGCCTTCAATTAATACAAAATCCTCATCATCGCCGTCACAATCTTCTTCCCCCTCAAGGATACAGAGGTCTGGCCGCCACTGGCTCAGGTAGGCATAGAGTTCGTCTGAGCTACACGGTGACGAGAAAGCAACCATTTAGAAGGGAATATAACCATTAACTACTGTTTTGTTGAGAGAAAATCACAAAAATGGAATTAGCCGCAACTGTTTTTTAGGGCATTGTACAGTATGGGTGTGACAGTGCTATGTGTAAATTGTCCCTAGCCAGAATGTGTTGAAATAAAAAACAAGCTTTACAGTTATGTCAACAAGGTGAGAAGCCTGTATGAAAAACAACTCAATGTTTAAAAAGCATTCTAACAACAAATATGCTTAGCTTCTTGTCTAAACTCACATGCTATTATGTCTATTATTGTATTGTACTGTATATGTATGGTACAGTATATCATTGCAATTTACTAAAGACTATGTAGTGGTGTTCCCATACCTCTCCTGAGAGAGAGCTAACCAAACATCTCTTCTGGTCATAGTTTTGGCAGGTCCTAGCATTAGTCCTCCGAGACCTTTTTTCTTCCCAGCTGATTGCTGGACTCGCACCCGGACAAACATCAGGCCCCCAGGACTACCTGACGATAGCCTACGAGCTACCAACACACAGACACACAAATTAAACAGTTAAAAAGTAGTTAGCATAGTAGAGTGATGCTTTTACCCGTGATGCTTTTGTAAACGTTGCATAATGTTGTGTATTATATACCTATATTATTTTGTTAATTTTGTTGTGTGTATTATATAGTTACTTTCTAATATGTTTCTCCATATTTTCTAGTATAATTTCTGTTTAGTCTTGATACGGTAATGTACAGTATGTTAGAAATATCAACGTATCAAATGTCATGTGATCTGAAACTGTACCAGTACTGCAATAAACACACCTGCAGCCTGATTCTTCATGCTCGAGTCTATTCCCGTTTCTTCTGAGTGCAAAGGCTCCACTTCTCCCTGTCTCCCTGCGTCTTGCCCCACGCAACACAAGGTGGCAGCACTGCTCAGGACAGCCGCAGACAGGGCGCCCGGAGGCTGTTCCTGCAGCTCCTCCAGCGGGCCGCCAGCCAGTCGCTCCCCCCGCAGCCCTGCCCCGCCGCCCTCGCCGCAGACTGCCCCACTCAGGGTCAGAGCCCGGCCGGGTGATGTCACCGACCCCAGTGGTGGTACGTGAGACAATGGCTCCCCCTTGTGGACAGTTTTAGACCTCTGGACGCTCTTTTTGCCTTTCCTGGAATATAAAAATATGTTGAATCTTGCAGATACTTTGAATGTGTGTGTGTGTGTGTGTGTGGCTGTGTGTGGCATGGTAATATAACAATAGTCAGTGTCAGTGTTAACCTATGGTGGGCGGAGTCGATGTAAACATGGTTGATGTCGGAGAAGAAGGAGATGGATGCCACACAGTCGACAGAGCACGACAGGAGGTACTCCTCCCAGCCATGCTCCATCACCAGAGGATGTGACTTGCAGGGGTCAAAGAAAATCTTGTTAGATGTCACCAGCAAGATACCAGACACCACACCCTGAGAGAGAGAGAGGGGGAGATTAAAAGTGAATGATTCAGATTATATTCACCATTAAACCAAAAGACCAGTGGTTATATTTCCGGCCCAATAGTTTGGGCTCCTTGCACATGCACAATGACACTGTATATGGTATTTAGCATCTTACAGTGTACAAAATATAAATACAAATAACAAAAAATAAAATACAAATAGTAAAATAACTAAGCAATAACCCACGTACCTTTGGATAATATATGTTAAATAAATAAACTCCTCCTGTAACTCTTTAACTCTCTTGTTGTCCTATAGGTCAAAATAACCCAGTGCACTTTTTGTGCCAGCAGAAGGCGCCAACCACAACACGGACATATGACATATGAAACCCAAGGACAGAGGGAGGGCTAAGGTGTCCAACATTACAACAGTGCAATGCATCTCCACAATAATGTAACATAAAAAATGTATTACTCCTTATTTAGCCTCTCCTGTACATGAGTGAATTAGAGCAGTCCACTTATACTGCTTATTCTGCTACATCACCCACCTTGCAGTCGGTGATGTAGCGACATAGAAGTTTGAGGTATGGCAACGCCTCTGCCCCCTCCCTCTGGGAACACTCTTGGGGGAGAGTCAGTAGGCACAGCTGACCATCAGGCAGTGGGACCGTCTCCACATCCTGTCAAAATGACAACAAAATTGCGGAGCAGTAACTCACCATGTACTGTATAGCATACGTAGAGGCTTCAACATGAATTCCTTTACAGTATTTTCATGCTTTGTAGCCATACATATATCCGTGCACTGAATACATTTAAAAAATATAATATTAGGATCATATAAATAAGGCCAAAGCAAAAAATAAGTAATTTAGTCATTGCATGCTTCTAATTTAATAGCATGATGCATCATGCTATTGTGCCATTTTGTCTGACTACTGAAATCCAAAGCTGACTCAAACACAGTGAGCTCAAATTTCCATGGTGCCTTAAATTGCCCAGTGTTGATTTTTGTGGAAAGACAAATCATGCTCAGCTATTCTAATATTAAGGCATAAAGGCATAAAGTATCTAGCATTAACTGCATGCACTATGGTATGAAAAGTTATCCGATAAGTACATTGTATAATATTAACTTCCAGCTTTCAATATATTTTCCAGGTACAATCATATTTGTATCATATTGAAAACTAATTTCCAATACAACCGTATTTGTATTTGTATACAAAACTGTATTTTGACAATGTATCAAAATAACAATTACAGAAAATATAAATATTTCAGTACAGCACAGACCCATCAAAATGTATACCACTGCATTCAACTAGGTACATGTGCTACTTTATACATGTACTTTCTTCACTTAATATTTATTATTACTTAATAACATGGACACACTGTGTATAATCTCTTTTCCGACACTGCAGTAGTGCATGTGTAGTTGAACTTACCAGTAGTTTGTCATATTCTGCATCTGGTGAAACGGAGTAAGGGCTAGCAGGGAGTGTAGTCATAGAGTTCTGAGTCTTTTCTGACTCTGGTGACAGCCACAGTTTAGGATCACTGTCCATGTTCAGTTCTGATAGAGAAGAAGGTTCAGTCTTTCTTCCCTTTGGAGGACAGGTCTCCTTTAAATTGGAAGCCATAACAATAATGCATAGATATAAATAAACGTCGGACACCAAAAAAGTATCTCCTAGCAAGAGTACCTAGTTCCTCTTTCTACTGACTTGCAGCTTCCACAAGTTATTCATTAGCAGAATAGCAGAAAGGGAGGGAGGGAAGGAGGCAAAGGACATGTTTTGCATTGCAAATCAATTTTATAAAGCTATGAAACTGCAGCAACAGTGAAAGCAACTGTCATTTCTGTGCCATCTGTCGACAATGTGTTGAGAACAGAGAATTTATAGTCTAGGCAGGCGGAATGCAATCCAACTTAAATATGTTTTCTTCTATGCATTTGATTAGTACTGCACTGTCACATGCAGAGTTACCTAATAGCCTGTAATGTAGGATTAGGATTTTTCCGTTAGCCTCTAAGAGACATTTGAAGTAAAATATAATAGGGGATATGGACTTACTTTAGCTTTATCTGTTGAAACTGCACTGTTGACACTGACTTGAGAAGTGATGCTGAACACTGTATCTTCAGGTACCCCCTTAGAGGAAAACAAATAAACATGTAAACATATTCTGTGCTGAAAGGGGCAATGTATTATGTAATTTTCAAATGATAAGTAGTCTAAAGTTATTACACACTTTTTAAAGTATCCTTTAAAAAGATCTATCAATTTTCCTCCTCTACAACTTGTAAGAACTTGTAAAAGAACCTTTGTTCTTTGACAAGCTGAATTATTTCATTTAAGACTCAACACTGAGCAAGGCTGCAAGAATAAAAATCTATTGACTGACCTACATTTGACTGGGAGCTTGTGACAGATTACATGGCTGCAGAAAAACCTTTGCTGTGTTGTGTGTGTATAATTGTGTACTTCTATTTTCATTTTTGTGCGTATGTGCACATACACGTTAAATCTGGGAACACACTGAAACATTTTGGTTTCTTGTAACCCTATTCCAATATGATCTATTGATATTACACAAACTTTCAATAATGTTTTATCATGTAATTAAACATTTATAAAAACTCCTGTACCGAGCATGTGGGATATTTAGGCAAAATCAGCACTACTGGACAAACCTTGTAATAAAGAATTGCAGAAGAGAGATTAAAATGTAAAAATTTAATTATTTTGAATTAATGTATTTTAAGCATCTTCCAAATTAACTATAAAAATCTCATCTAAATAATACATTGACCTTAAAAATTAGACCGGCAAAAATCCCAGTCAAATTCCAAGCCAATGAAAACACGCTATCAACAGGTGAACAGAAACATTTGTGACTTGTTTAATTTTCCACACTAGTATTCTTCAATAGCAGCAATATTTTATATGTCCCACAATACAGTACCGTACCTTATAATACACATTCCTCCTGTAGTATTTGCTGTAGATCCTCTGAAATAGTCCCTCTATGCCCATGGTGTCAGGACAACCATGGGCATACTAGTTTCCCATACATACAACTCTTGCTTGAACCTTGAACAGTGGTTATCAATGTATTTGAACACCATAAATTAGAAAATGTTCCCACATGGATCTACATTGTGTTGGGTGGAGCTCTGGAGCAGTGCTGTCAAGTAGTTATTGTGAGTAGGAGTGTAACACCTAATCACATCATCTTTACGCTGTACAAATAATACTAATAAGCACTAGGTGATGAAAGTGCTACTGTAGACAAATAGCTTATGCTCTCATTAAAGTCATACATTACAGGCCTTGAATATTGAAACAGGTTGTCTAACCTCGCTGGTTCCTCTGTCAATAGCTTGTCCAGCTTTTAGCTCTTCCTGCATTGTGGTGGTGTTCACTTTGAGTGAGTCACCTGTGAAGCAAGAAGCCATATTTCATACCACATTGGCTGATCAGTAGCATCTTTAGTAGTCATTAGTAGTCCCCACCCATGCTGCCAGTGATATGTCCTTCTAATAGTTGATCATTCATACAGTCAATACCATGAGATGCTAACCTGACTTCATTTGCTATACTGATACTTACTGTATACGACATGCTTACAGGTATAGTAAGCGATTATAAGCTAAGATACTTTTTTAGCTTTTTCTTACATTTTGTGTCTATTACTGTTTAATATTTATTGTTTATTATATGTTCCATGTAAAACAAAATTTGTTTCCCCTGTATGTAAGCCAATACATATGGGGAAATGACAATAAACATAAAAACAAAAAAAAGTAACAATATCCTAGCCAATTCAATGTCAATGTTGCCACAGTTACTGCGACATTTCTATTGCCTGAGCACCTCCTTGCAGGTAGTACTGCCGCAGCTTGGGGTTCCTAATGTGGGGAACGTGGTCGAGGGGGCGTCCCGTCGCAGGCTGGCGGCGATGCCCGCCACTGTCTGTGGCCCGCTGGGCAGCGGGGGCCAGTGGCTGCATCTCCACGGGCCCCTTGGGGACCTCTGGCAGATGAGCAACGCTGGCGGGGAACTTGGAACCAAGCCTAAAAAGAAGCATTGTTGAAGAAGCCATGTCATTGTATACTCAGGGGACTGTATTCAAGTGAACTCAGAGACACACACTTTATTATTTGCACACTATTTAGTCTGAAAAACTCGCCAAACGCAGAATTACAATCTAATGTTTTCCACCAAATTCATTACATTATGTTTAAAATTCAGCAGACAGCAAGTTGGCACATTGGAATAGTGAGTAAGGATGTACATAGAGTTATAACTAGAAGAATAGGAGTTGCTTATGTTATGGCAGAAAAGCACTAAGGTTGAGTCTCGTCTAACCAACTCACTTGATTGAGATTGTAGTCACATTAATATAAACTGCAAATTATGAAATTGGCTCATAACGTGTATAAAATGTTTGTTTTTGTATTGTCTTTGTTATTGTTCAGGAAAAATATAGATATATACATAGAAAGAAACCACGCTATACAACGCTATGATAGAGTGAAGAACTGAAGAAAGTAAAAAATAATAAAATGCATGTAGTATTACATTGATCCGAGGTTCAATATCATATAATATAGAGGAATATAATTTTATGTCAAACATGTCACCACACATAATATTAATACAATCCATCTAACTAAGCCTGACCTGTTCTTGACATTGCCGAAGTAGCTAGGCCTGTTCTTATCCCTTTGCAGTTTGTGCTCCATTGTTCCTTGGAACGGTGGAAGGGAGGGGGGGGGGGGTCTTGGACCTCCTCAAATACAGATACTTTAAACCTTTATTCTGCAGGGGCACTAGCGACAGTGGCAGAGATCTGGGGTGAGTGGGGGTGGCTCAGCTGGCATTCTTCCTCTTCCTCTTGTTCCCCATGCTTACCTTGCCCTAGTTACAGCACCTAGGACAGAGAGAGAGAGAGAGAGAGAGAGAGAGAGAGAGAGAGAGAGAGAGAGAGAGAGAGAGAGAGAGAGAGAGAGAGACAGAGAGAGAGTGAGTAAGGAAGGTGTAACACAGTGGACTGGTTTTCCCAAAATTAGTTGGCAGGGCATAGCCGTACGCTCTATAAAACAAGCAGAACCACACAACAATAGTATATGCAATAGGAAACAAATTAAGCCAGACCTCCCATCCAACTGCTGTCAAGTTAAGGTACCCAATGATTTTGTTTGAGACCATTTTAATTTCTGATGGAAGACATGCCTTAATGTACAGATTGGTGCAAATCTATATAGGTGACTATGAAAATAATAATAATGTCAATTTGTGATTGAAACTATGTGGTAGTCTATTTAATTGGCAGAAAAACTATGGTATACAAAACTAAGTAATATGCAGCTTCTGCAAATATAACTTGAGTTTATTCCAATCATTAGCCTATACACAGCACTTCTGTGAGAATCATATACAACGCCTATAACACCCACATTTATTCCCAGGTCCTATCAAAGCAATATTGCTACCAAACGCATTCTATCTAAATCGTGACATTGTAACTGTAATGTTATTTCACAATTATTTTCATATATTATACTGTTCAATAACATTGAGCTATGTCCTAGTTATTCAAAATTCCATAGCATAGGAAGTTGGCATTTTTGGTTACATTTGAGAATGGCATCGATTCTACTGTACAGTAGGCCTACACTACACTAAGCAGTTCTAATATGACTAAGAATATGAATACTCTAGCCTAAATCAGGTATCTAGTGAAGAACACAGGAAAACTATTTCACAACACATCAACAACTGACCTGTCTCAGTGAATACGTAGGGATGAAAACGGGCGGCGAACATATGAATGCTTCATATTGCAGCGTTATGATATCACTGCAGACAGCATTAACAAGTTCCATGTCGATACCCCGCCCATTTCTTAAAGGGCACTGGTGCTTAGATCGAAAGCCTGATCGACATGGATTTAAATGTAGTATTATAAATGTAAGGTTGAATAATAGCTATAGCCATACTAACTTAAAATATCATCCGTTTATAAACTGCATATTAAAGTGTAATTGAATGGTGCAGGTGCCTACATTCTGTGCCGTATGTGAATGCCTCACTTGGGCGCTGACATAATTTTTGATGCCCGTACCTAATTGGTCAGGACAGACGCCATTTGTTCGTTTCCAACCAATCAGACGACAGAACGGAAAACTCTAGCTTCCGGCCTAGTAAACGATAACATACAACCGCATATAACACGATAGCCGACTCTTGAAAGACGTAGAGAACGTGTCCCCCCAAAGTGAATCGCTTTTGTGAGCTATCTTTGACAACGCCTTGCCCTGTAAGTAGTGGAAGACTAATTACCACGACATATTGTGACCATCGGAGGGATACCTTGAAAAATTGAAATATACCGTGAAGCCGAGGGTCATTGATAGGCCCGTAATAGTACTTACAGTACTGTAATTGAAAAGCTAAATGCTAGCTGTGTTACACAGTAACTGGGATTCCTGTATGTGTTTAAGTTATTTTATTCACTAAAGAACACCGCGAACAACTTACCGCCAAGGTTCAATGAGTTATCGCCCATTTTGTTTGAGTACATGAAACCTGCCAGCCTTGTTATTGTTGCAGAAATTATGTACATTAACAGTACTGTAAATGTACTGTTACATTTACAGTACTGTTACATTTACAGTACAGCCTTGTTATTGTTTCAGAAATTAGGTACATTCACAGTACTGTTAAATGTTATGCTGGCATTGTAATGATGATTACCGGTACCTTTCGTAAATGTGAAATTAATGTGTGCCTTTTTCCTCCCTGTACATAGCTCTCTACAGATGTTCTAAGACAAACTGTTATGAAGATTTAACATTTGGACAGACATGGGCTTTGTTCTTTGAATCGTGCCATCTTTAGCCACTACTCAACCTGACACCTGAAACCTGGCTTAGCGACATCCCATAGGACAGGTTCTTCACCATGGAAACTGAAGCGGTACATATATCTTCCTTAACCCTCTTGATGTCCTTAAAAATATCGTATCTGTCCACATGGCGGCGCCATCTGATTGTGTATGATTTTGTGTGTGTTTTTAATTGGCATTGCTGAGTGTATTTATTTCTTTATTAATTATTTCTTTATGTATTTGTGTTGTTTTATGTGCCTTTTAACCCTCCTGTTGTCCTTGGGTCAAACACACTTTGCTTGTGCCAGCAGTGCACATCATATGTCTGTGTAAGCTGTAGAATTAGGTTTAGCGCCTTCTGTTTGCCACAAAGAGCTAGTAATCTGGGTCATTTTGACCCAGAGGACATCAGCGTTAACGCAAAACACCAATTTATCCTGTAATACTGTACATGAAAATGCAACATATTCTTCCAATTTTGTCCAATCAAATTCTGATAACAAATAATGGTATTTTTCATCTGTTTCAGGAAGTTATCCCCATTTGGCAAAACAAACCTCACGGATCAACTCGCAGTGTTGTGAGAAGAATAGGTTCAACTCTTCCCCTCAAACCCCCACAAAGGGCATGTTTTCAAGTAAGCAGCATGTCCCTACCATGACAATACAGTTATCATCAAACCCAGGACTGTACCATTATAAGAAGTCATCTACCCCATTCCACCGTATAGGAACTGCCAGGGCTGCCTCCTCTGCGGCCTACAGATGGCCCCATAGTTCCCACGTTGGCAGACATTGCTTGGATAGCTGCAGATGAAGAGGAGACATATGCCAGAGTGCGGTATGTATACCCTTAAACGTGGAGTCAGCTATTTTGTCTACTTTTGTCAGATTCAGCAAATATCTTCTCCATATCCGCTTGTTGCATGTTCTCTGTAAGCGATGGGAAAAAAATGTTGGTGTTTCTACACAGGCCGGGCTCCATAAATGGGAACAAAAACAAAGTGGTGCAGACCACACTACATAACACTATCCCTGCCTTGGTTGGCAATGTTTTTTCAGTTGTGATTGAATTCAACTGTCGTCAACCTTTTTCAGCATTGCTTTTAAGGCCCAAGTATACTCCTGCACAGTCGGTACGGACTGTGAAGATTATTACATTTGCATAATTTTCACAGTCCACATACCGTGTCCACAGAAGTATGCAGACATTTGGGTCTGCCATCAAGTTTGAGGTGGCCTAATAATCTCTTTACTAGACCGCGTGGATCAAAACTGATCCTCACGTCCATAACACCAGGAGAACACCATGACAGACGATTGTTGTATGTTGTTTCAGGAGCGACTCGCGTCCTCTGAGACACGAGTGGAGGCCGACGCCCCTGCTGGTCTTGCACAGGAACTCCTCTGTACCGAACTTTCGGCGCGAGGGCAAGAAGGTGGAGGGGCTGAGGAAGCCGGGCGTGACCGCCATGAACAGAACCACCGCCCTGCAGGATGAACTTAGTAAACTCCGCGCGCAGATTGCAAAGATCGTCGCGAGTGATTCCGGTGCGTTATCTAGTGCACCATTTCTACTTACAGTACTCGCTTATTAAATACCGGGAAATAATTAGTATGGAATTAAGTAACCCGTTTGTTTCCTATTGCATAGACTTCGCAGATAATTGCGAGTGATTCCGGTGCGTTATCTAGTGCAGCATTACTCACTTGTTAAATACCAGGAAATAATTTGTATAGAATTAAGTAACCCATTTTTGAATCTGAGATTCAAAGCTTCTATGGCTCCTTGGAGCATTTTAGCTCTTGAACCCGTCACCTGTATTACATACTGATATAGGCCTAATTGATGATGCGATTGCTTTGCTATTGTCATTCATTACACATTACATGTTGCTTCATTACTGAGGGACGCATTGATCGTGTCTAGTGCTTCTAAGGTTGGCGTAGGTTGCAAATTCTTTATCTGTAGAGCAGGATGTTCTACATTACTAGGGAGGCACTATTACTGTATATTTGAAAAGCATTTGCATTAACATGGAACATTGATGGTCAACTCTACTAAATGCTCTATTTAAACAAATTATCAGAGTATTGGACCTTTTGTGCAAGCCTTAGAGATAAGTGTGTGTGGTATTTCAAAATGGATATACAACACTTTCAAAATAATTTATTTTGTTGCCAAGTCAGCTGATCCTGATTATTTTATAGCATTGTGGTACAGTTAATAAGGTCAGTAGTTACCAAAATACAGGCCTGCTGACATAATGGTAGCTTAATTCAATAAAAGTAGTCTTGATGTAAAATAATTAATATAGAGCCGTTTAGAATAAGACCTAAGTCAACAAGACTTATTATGTAGTACTATTAGATATTTTTATGCTGTATTTTAGATAATGATAATGTTATAATCAGTATGTCATCAGGGATAACTTGTAAATGTAACTCATACATTTCATATCAAAGCACCAGTCAATACTAAATAATAAATACTAGCTAATAGCTTCAGAGTTTATCTAAAATAGCGCAGGAAACATGAAACATAAAATATATATATATATATATATCTCTTAGAAAAATAAATATTATCATACATTAGACCACCTTTTAACCAAAGGAGTGCCAAAAGATGAATATACAAAAAACAAACGAATCACATCTGTTTGTGTTGTGGCTGTCAGACTCCAACCCCATCACCCCTGACCTGCTGTCGCCTGACGACACCAGCATGAGCTTCTCCATGGCTCCGTTTGAAGCAGCCCCTTACCAGCCGCCTGCAGCCACCGCTGCCGCCTCCTTCGTCATCAGCGACGTCACGGAGGAGGAGGAGGAGGAGGAGGAGGAAGACGTCATCTCTGTGGTGTCGGAGCTGTTGCCCGACCCGCTTCCGCCCGTATCTATGACGGCCTCGGCAACCTTTGACCTGGACAGGCCCAGCATGGAGTTCCGGGAGGCAGAGGAAGACACGGTGTCGCTTTCCAAATCTACCAGCTTCGCCGACGTCATGGACATCCTGAAGGACATGAACCGCATGAAGATGAGCAAGGACCGGTGGGTATTACTGGTGGGGTCTTCCTTACAGAACACCCAAGTAGGGACTTCCACAGCAACGACATTTCTCTATGTGGAACATGAATGGGTTTTCCAGTAACGGTCTCTGGCACAGACATTGTAATTACCATTATATTTGTCTGTGAAATGCCAGTAGGGTGTCAAGTAAAAGCAGTACCGTTGGTAATTAGCAACAAGCTAACGCTGTCTGTGAGTTGCTTGTTACAGAAACAGTAGACCTGTTGGAATGAGTTTTATACGGTTGATTATGTGGTAGTAGGCACGATGACATTATGCTGTAATTATTCTATTTAGAATATTGTGTGCTTATAATTGATGGTGTATGACCTGTCCAACTATTGACAAATGTAATACATCTAAGTTGCTTTTGATAAAAGTGTCTGCCAAATGCACTGTATTTAACCCTCCTGCTGTCCTATGGGTCAAAATGACCCGGTGCACTCGCCAGTAGCGGGTGCCAACCACAACACGGACATATGACATTCCGCGGTTGGCTCCCTATGCTGTTACAGTCCTGCTGAAATGCCTTGGGACAGCAAGAGGGTTAAATATAAATGAGAGACATCACCTACTATTTAGTGTCTATGAGTGAGTGTAACCCTCTGTGTTGTCTGTCCCGTGTCCTTGCAGGTATAACAGAGGCTGTACCTCCCTCAGAGAGGAGGACTCAGCCATGCTGATTTCAGAGGCTCTTAAGAAGAAGTTCACCTTGAAGGAAGAAGACAGTGCTGGTGTGAAGCGGAAGTAGCTCACTCTGCTGTCACCCCTTCCTGCTCCCAAATCCTGCTGCTCCCTGTAAGTTCTGAAAGCATTGTTTGTGTGAGCCTAGGCTTTACACATTCCATTTATAATATTGCTTTATTTTACTTATTTTTCTTTCTAATGTGTTGTATGGCTCTTCATGGTGTCTTTTTTTTTTTTTCTTCTTTCTACTTATTAGGCCTTAGCCTGTGGACTGTTAGACCACGGAGATCCGAATTAGCCTGACTGAGCCACACCAACAGCTGTATGCTAGGCGTGTGTGACACAATACTCAAACTGCAGTCTCCTGATACCTGTACCATAAACAGGCAAAAGAAAAGCCTACTGTTAGTGTACCTGTCAATACATTACTATTAAATTCAGTCTGAATAGGGGGAGGACTGCTAGAAGGCAATATTAGTTATAAGAATACCTTTTTGTACGGTTGTTTAACAGACTAAAATGTTTAATGCTATCCACTAGCTACCTCTGTGACTAGCCGGCGATTTTTGACTATCCTGTTACATGACCTACTAGTGTCAGGTTTTCTTGTTGACTTATCTTTTCCATTCTAACTTTCAACAGAAAAGCCTTTTGGGTTTTCATTAATTCATGTGACATACTTGAATAAATATCAGATGCAGTGCATGAAAGTTGGAAGTTGATATTTGCATTAAAGAAATGCATTTGCAAATGCTTTGTGTGCACACAGCATATAGCTTGATAGTCAGAGTAACGAAATAAGATGTTGTGTAGAGCGTAAAATTATGGGAAACTCTTGGACATTTGAATATTACTGTGTACAGTATGTGACTGAAATCTGTGTGTGAGTGACCCAATAACTACCCCTGGAGTTGCTTGATGACATAATTGGGTGGCTTCGGTTAATGTAGACTAACTAAACTTTGCATGTGTGCTTCAAAATTATGCGAAAGCATGTATACAACACTTGATTACTATCGCCTTACCACAAAACCTATGGCCTGTTGCAATACCTAGTTTATATTTCCCTATATTTGTTTGGAGCACATATGCCCCATCAACTAATGTACCCTCCCCCCAACTGACGTGCCCATATTATTTCCTGAATGTACTCAAGTGTCCAAAGTATTGTCCTAAAACCCTTAGCCACTAAAGTTATCTAAATCAAATTCCTTATTATTATTTTTTTTAAATCTAGTTAACAAGCCTTGCTGTTATGTCACCAGGATAAAGTCACTGTTTAGAATTATTATGTTTTTTTTGTGTGCTTTTGTACTGTGCATGGGGGTTCCTATTGAGTGTCATACTTGTAACAGAAGGTTGTATGTTT